>JAIUND010001514.1:0-34204 GCA_034699125.1 Gisinianus flammeolus | reverse complement strand
CTCTCGCTCTCTCTCTCTCTCGCTCTCGCTCTCTCTCTCTCTCTCTCTCGCTCTCGCTCTCTGTATGATGTCATATGACAAGTCACCCAAAGGGAAAAGGGAAAGCAACAAGAAATGAGACAAGCGACAAGCGAGACATTTTTTACACCTAATATTGATTTAACGATAAGAGAGTTCTGAGTAATCTCGTGGAACTTTAGTTGAGCATTGAACATTGAACAATTGAACAGACTTCAACATGGAGGCAAATTTGGAATTATTATTCTTACTCATTTCCATGCAGAGTTTTTCCATGTGTAATTTATACGCAGATAGTCGATGAATGCTTTGATACAGTGAGCAAGAACTACACAGGGTATTTTGAGAACATAACATACTACAAATGGGAAAGAAGTTGAAGGTAAAAATTGTTTCTTCATGCTCTTCCATTGAATGGAAATATGCTCAAGGAAGGTTTTTTAATCTCATAAATAAAGAATGAGAGACGATTTCTGAGTGTATATAGTACATAGAAATACATAATGAAGGAAACAAAAACAAAGACTGACGGGGGAAATTGTATAATATATAGAAATACACAATACACATCGTTCAAGGAAACAAGTCGTGCGAGAAGTTATAGGGGAAAAGAGATGGAATTAGAAATGTTATAGTGGTCGGAGGAGACTTGAGAGTGAAAAGTATACATAATAATAAGAAAATAAGGAAATTATATCATTTTCAAGTGTACGCGGAATTTGTTTTACAACTTTTCAAGCTAGAGAAATCAAAGGGAAAAAGGAGAATCTTTTTTTACTTTATTATTATCTTCACTAAATTTCCTTTTCGTAGAGTCATAATTTCAAATTTGCATAGATTATTCAGGAGTGAAACATTAACTCTCACGGAAATCATTAATATTAAACAAGGAGAGAGAGAGAAAGAAAGACAGAAAGAGAATGAGAGGAAGAGAGTTGGCGAATGAAACACTCGGATGAAAATTTCCATGCACAATTTATAGTGGTGCGCGCTAGGTTCAGTTTTGTAATGAAACAGGCTATTGCCTAATAATGGTGACTTGTAATGAGGTTCAAGATGAACTCTAATTAGAGGAACTTTGAGGTAAATTACGATTGCATTAACTCATGCATAAATTTAGACTGAATATCTTTGTAACACACTAACTTTTCCCCCAGTCATCATCAACAGTAGTAGCAGCAATAGCATCAGCAGCATTGCACTGTATCTTACTATTCAGAAACACTGGCTATACATGAAAACCAACCAAACCAAAAATTCTAATTTAACACTCTTTTTTTTCACATGTGAAAGTAAAACTTTTGGGAACGTTTGTTTCTACTGAAATTCTTCTGCAGATATTCAAGGCTCTTCCTCATTCGAATTTACTATTCAAAATTCGTTTCATTTACCACGGATATTTCACTTATCCAAAATCTGTCTGTTTGTCTCTTTTCTTTCTCAGTTTATGCTTGAGAACATGAAGTCTTCAGCAGATTTTTGTATTCATTTCGTGTAAGCACGAGTTTTGTCAAAAAATATCTAACGATTTCAAAGGGGAAAGTTTTAGTTTTTTAACTATTCAAATCTCCAAGGTCACATGGAGCTTTTTCAGTCATTAGTGACTCTATTCCCGGTAACAAAATCATTTAACTTTCACCTTTCCCTCCTGCAAAACGAGTCCAAAAGAGACGTATCCTAATATCCAGAAAAATTTACTACGTTTTCCAGGTAAAATTTAATCATGCACATTGAATATGTTGAGGATCGTTTTACAATTATTTAAAAAACTACAGCATTATGCATTTGTGAGGGGGGAATGGTACCGTTTTCGGAACCCAGTTCTAATCATCACATCATTTTTGTCCTTTTCAGTTATTTGGTTTCATTTACGTCGAGGAAAAGACGTGGAATGGCTACACATGTTAAAAACATACACCGAATTGAATACAGGGGAAATACATATATATTCGGTTAGAGAATGTGAATATGTATCTACTAATAGACAAATAGGAAAGGTTTTGCGAGTTGAATTCAGTTGAAAACTTTTGGATTTACAGGTAGACAAAAACTCACGTTCAAGTTACAAAACAGAGAGAGATATCGTAGTGTGCTCTGCTACTTTGTGATAGTAGATCATACTAACTATAATATTACACTGCTTCCAGCTTCTCACATCTCGATTTCCACCCCCCCCCCCCACTTTTCTATCCAAAGTTTCTGTATACAGAGATGCAACTAAAATATACGCACTGCCTACTGTAAAAAGACGCCCGGGGATTCTGAGTAAATTTTGTGTAGTACGTCGTTCAGATTTTAGTTGCATCCCATGCATTTGGTTTCCACTTGGAATTTAACAGTCTCCGTGTTCAATATAGAATGAACATACCCAATGATAGTATTTTATATATGTATATATACTTGTTATTAAATCCACAGTCAAAATCTTTAGTTATTTGCGAGGGAAAATGTCTATCGATTCGTTTTTTTTATGCAGAACAGGAGAATAGAAAATGTGAATGAAAGTGAAGAGTGAAACGCTTCACTAGTGGGTCTAGTACTTTTGTAGTATCAGTACTATAAATAGAAAGAACAACAACCACACAAGTAAGTGAAAAGTTCATGATAATCAACGAATCTCTTGTTGGCAATAGTTGTCAAGGAATTACGCAAGTCCGGAAGGTGTAATCAAGGCAAAACAGGGAAAAAACGAAGTCAAACCAAAGACTCAACTGTAAAGTTGAGATAAGGGTTTTCAAAGTAAATTTTGCCGAATAATCCGAAATCTAAAATCCAAATTCATGTGTTATAAGAAAAGTTGTGTGAGAAAGAAAGAGAGAAAGAGAGGAAGAGAGAGGGGGGGCTATATATATTATGGATAGATGTGCATGGATTGAGAATGGAGATAAAACGGGGAGAGAACGAGAGAAATGTGTGTTTTCGTGTAAATTCTTCTCGAGTAAATTTGCCACTCGGCCAGACTGACTAGAACCTAGAGAAATATAAGGGAATGTTGTCTAGCATAAGTTGGGCGGTGACGGGGTTAGTCGTTGTTAGAGTAGGAGGCGGAAAGACTTTGCTCGCTATTTGTTGTTAATTTATTTTATTCCGTCTGTACTTAAAAGCTCAAAAGAGCCGAAAATTAAAGTTGCACTCTGGGGGGTACGCTCTCTCCCTCTCTCTCTCTCTTCCTCTCTCTTCCTCTCTCTTCCTCCACACCCGCCCGCATACGGGTGTAAGTAAACACTTGTTCAACGGCGGTCTGCTCCCTCACTATTTCTCTAACTTTGTGTGTATGTGTATGTGCTTTAGATTTTATGATTTGATCTGGATTGTATATGCTCAATTCTAACAAATCTTCTCTCTCTCTCCCCGAGAAAATCCAAAACATGTGAAACTACATATTTGTATATGATCATCGTAATTTTTTAATCGTGTATCATGTCGTGCATTCATCGTCCTCTTTGACACATTTCTCTGAACCGCATGTACGTTTTGTTTTATAGTGGAGATTGTCAGATTTCCCATGTCACATTTAGAAATGTGCATTTTTAATTCAGACCACCAAATCTCTCTGTTTATATTCGTATATCCCGCAGAATATTTCCTCGCATAAGTTTCATGTGTACAAAGTTTGTGTCTTTTTTTTTGTAGAGATAAAGGCAATGTTATACATCGTATATTTCATACACACGGGAGGAATCCTTTCCCATCTCTTCCTAGAAAGAGATTTATTCTACATTGTTTTTTAATCGTTTTACAAGAGATACAAAGTTGAATTTTTTTTTTACTTGTCTCCTATTTTTCCTTTTCGCAGTCACATCTGTGTCAGTCAAATGACTATAAATAAAATGAGATTTTATCTTGATGACCTGACATGTCTGATGTTCCCTGTCAACTTTACCAGCTGTTCTTTCTTTAGTGGTGTCGTATTCAAGAGTCAAACTTGAATGATTTGGATCTAACAGTTAAATATGAGACACGTGCGTATGCGTGAGTTCTGAGTTCTCTGATTCCTGTGTACCCTAGTTAGCTGATTTTCCATGTGTCAAATCATGTATATGTAAAATGCACCACAAAGTATGTAGGTTCTGCTTTCCATAGCACAAACAACACTGAACTTTTAATGAGGATTTAAAATGTATGGACGGTAAAGTTTCAAAAATAACCTCGCCTTTGTCAGTATCCAAGACAAACAGGAAATGACTCCATTCATTTCTGTTATAGAATCTATAAGTTGACAATTTTTCATAACAAGATTATGTGCATAATTTTATCGCGAACTTCCAAAGGATAAGAAAACATTATCCGTTTTCTTTATACAATAAAACAAATTTCAGTTTTTTTCAAAAATTCCTTTTATTATTAAGATGCGTTTTATGGGAAGTAAAACTTTTGCTTTTGCATTTGATTTTTGCACAGTTGTTTTTGTATCAAAAAAATGAAAAAGTAAAATCCTTTGATTTATGTAATGCTTATAACATATTTATCCTATCCTTCACATCAAAAGCAAAACATTTCATCAGAAATATAAAAGCGTGGAGAAAATATTATTGTTTTTTTGGTGGTTTCTGTGAATCAAAGTCCTGACACGTTTGTCCCCTCTAGTTCTAGTCTACTAAGTCGTTTAGCCATAGACACAGAATTAGATTTCTTTGATCGCCTTGGTACACACACTTTTTATTCCTGTACAGGAAGCCAAGTTAAAGCTATTAGATGAAACATATATAAAAATATATAAGGAGTTTATCTATTATGTCTGTAGCTATCAGGCTTGACGAAAAGAACTAGGTTTTTCTGTGTGTGTGTGTGTGTGTGCATGTGAATACTATATGTTGTTTTTTCATTTTGCTTTCACCATATTGTCTATTTGACCTCCTAAAACAAAGGATTCGTAATATGATTTATGGTTTTGTTAGTATTACGATTTTTTTTCCTTCATCTTGAAGGACGACTTGGAGGCTGTGATGTTTTTTTTGTGAGTTTTGTATAGTCTTCAAATCAATTTGACTCACCGGAAACTGGAAGCTCAGTGTTTTCCCCTTTGGGAAAACACTTTTAAAGCATTTTCAATTCCAATATAAAGAAAATATGTAGGACAAAGTAATTAAATTACATTGAGCCTCTTCCTTTGTATTGATGATATTAGTTCTTTTCATTTCGAAACGAAGTAAATGGAAACACACGTACATATCGTACGCTACCGGAGTATTTAATATAGCTTTGATTTTTGAGCAACACAACGAGACAACAAAGACGAAATAATAAGTGGGTACACAAAATCCTACGACATGTAGTTAATTTTTTGACAAACAAATGTCTTTAATGCATTAACTTGTCTTTCTGTCCTTTCAAATAGAGGGATAAAAAAGATGGGATTCCCTGGAAGAAGAATACATTTGTTTGGCTTTATATATTGTAATTTTATATTTTTGTTTTGGTACCTATACTCTAAGGGAAATCATATGGAATCATAGGAATTATTTGAAACATACATTAGACTTTTTTCTCTAGCCATTGTTTTTATTCTTCTTATTGCTTACATGTTACTCGGAAGGACTTGAATAGAATAAGAAATAAAGGATAGAGAGAGATGGAACCGGGATGGGATGGGAAATAAGAAGACGAAGAAGCTAACGATAACTCTGCTGGAAGAGGCAATAAGACAAAGGAAAGTCAAAGTTGTATGAAGGCAAAATTGAAGGCTGAAGGCAATCCCTAGATTGCTATTGCTTTTTCTTCGTCTTCGCGTCTTCGTCTTTGCTTTCGTCTTCATCTTTGGTCCACAAGCACGCGGGCAGTAAGTAGTACAGAAAGTAAGTCTGGAGAAACTCTGGAAAAATCATATATAATATCTGTAGTTGGGAAGAGAGACCGAAGGGAAAAACACAAGGAAGAGTTCGTGCGTTGTCTGTACTGTGAATCTTCTTGAATCTTTTCCTCAACGAAGAACAACTCGCACTGTGTGCTGGTGGTGGTTCTGGATTCGAATTCGGATTCGGATTCTACTTCTAGGTCTAGTTCTCTGGTTCTGGTTAGTCTGCTAAGTAAACACAGACTTTGTAGAATAACAATATTACTCTTGATATGTTTCTCTTGCCTTATGTCTCATTCCTTTGTACTCCAAGTCTGAATGTACCATACATATGGTATAGTTTGGGGATCCTTGTTATCCGTACGGAATCAGAAGGCTAATGTTATAAAAACTTGACGATGTAAGGAAATTGTTCTTCTGCACGTTTGTCCAAGCTCTCCTTTCTTTACCTTTCCAGAGGAAATACAGAGAAGAGAGAGAGAGAGAAATAGAGAAATAATAAAAAATATTTTTGTGTACAATCTCCGTCAATTCTTACACACATGTTGGATGTATATTTTATTAAAGCAATACCAGGTGAAATTATTTTCAATATTTTCTGCAGTTTTTCCTCAAAATCTAAAACAAAAATCTCTATTCGGATGTTTGGATTTGAAGAGCTCACGATGAGTTTTGCACAAATACAAGTAGAAAATGTTTGGGACAAGTTAATACTTTTTTCTTTTTCCTCGTGTCTCTGAGCTAAAAATGGGAATGGAAATATGTACGATACTGACGACTTTCATTTACAACTCAACGTCTTATTGTTTACCAAACCGACTATGTACACTGAATAAGACGTAAAAGATTAGGAATTAGGACCACAATGGAGTTCTTCATTTCTACATTGTTCGGATGTACCTATAAAAACTTGATCTCATCATAGTTTTTTTCTTATAGGTACGTTTTGTGTCGTGTTTCTAGTCCCCAAGACAAGTAGCAACTAACGTTATACGGATAAACTAGTAGGAAATGAGAACAAAACAGGAAATTGCTTCTTATCTGTATTCTTCAATATCGTTGTCATTTATTCCATTGTTTTTGTTGATACGGTTTGATACGGTATGATATGGTTTGATACGGGTATTCCATCCCATCGTCTCCTCCTACCCGCATTTGCTCTACGAATGTGACCCGACTACTATCTGTATTTACTGATAGTAACATCTCTATTGTTACACTTTTAACTTCTGTGTTTTGTCCCAATCATCTTCAATCTTCATATATGGACTATCCGTAATCAAGAGTATCTCAAGTTCAGGGCCTCACCATATAATATTACAAAAAAAAATGTTATGTTTATCTTTTTGCATGCTGGACTGTCGTTATTAAAGGAAAAGGACTCTCATGGGTGAAGAAATGATGAGCTTTTCCATTTTACAATGTCAATGTCAGTTTTCAACCGCACATAAAACAATGCAAAAAGTTACATGTCGTACATACCGATTCAGCCATGATCTCTATTTGTATTTTCCTATTTTTGAACAATGAACCTGAAAGTGGAGGAACTTGAAAACCTCTGATTACATGTATTCATGTGACTACATTGTGTACTTTCCAATTGGGAATTTCCTTAGTTTAAACTTCACAATTTTTTTTTGTCCATATGCGTGTAATTTATGGGGGTTCAACATTCAAATGTTGAGCTCTTGATTTTGTCAGAATTTGGAATCAAAGGCTGATTTGGAAGACAGAGAAACTCTGCGTGACTACACAAAAATGCACGTATTTTGTTTTTATTTTTGTATCTACCTATGTATTTATCTGTAGGTATGAATGAGAGCATATCGGCATGTACATACAGCAGTCTGACTCGATGCTCTCTCCTCCTTTTTTTGTGAGTCAGAGAAAGGAAGAGAGAAAACTTGGTTATGCTCTTGTCTGTTAGTCATCTTTTAACTTGCCCTGCCTTGTACGTGTGTTTATCTTTGCTCAGATATGATAAAATTATTTCGACTCACTTTGATTGTTCGAGTAGAACCCAATCGTTTTATTTCTTCATGGGGAATTTTCTTTCCTTGAACAAGCTCACTTGAGATTATGGCATTTTCGTTTGAGTCAAACTCTTTTCTCTCTTTCTTTCTCTCTCTCTCTCTCTCCTCCTTTATTTTTCTTTCTTTCCGTCTTTTTCTATACATGTCTATATATATAATATATATAGTATATTATACTCTAACTTCTATTCTCTATTTGATTTTTCCTTCTTCCGTTTTTTTTGTTCAAGGAAAAACAAAAAGAAACTCACAATGAGACACGGAGTCTCCTCGGTTTTTTCTCCTCCATGTTTTTCCTCCCCTTTTTTTCTCTCTAACTTCCATACATACGAATCCCAAGCAATAAAGGAAAATCGAATGAAACGTATATACAACTAAGGCAATTCACCTTTAGTCTACAGATAGACTACCCTTGTGTCGGTCGACTATCAGTACGGATATATTGTCTGTGGTCTGCACACATGAGACGATACGAGTATCGACAGTCGACATTCGACATGGAATGAGTTTAGATGATTTTTACCCTGTTCTATTCTTATATGTATACACAAAGGCTTCACTTGATACACAAATAAAACTTGGGATGAATAAATGAAAGAACAGAAAAAGGTAAAACTAGAAAGAGAGAGAGAGAGAAAGAGAGACTTTCAGAATATGCACGTGCCTCTTTGCAATTCCACAATTCCATACAAATTCTCATTCAAATTAAATAAATAAAAAAACTTTGTACATACATATTCGATTTTATCTGGATTTGTCCGTCTTCATTTTGTATCGGATAGTTTGTGGTATTCTTCTCGGTCTGTCTGTGCATATACAATTCTTCATGCAAGACTGCTTTCATGTTACATTCAAAACTTTTAGGAGTATCTTTCTCTCTCTCTCTTCAGTAGTTTCGACGGGGATCTAGAATCTACAATCTAGAATACTTTTAGTCATAATAATGTCAAAATATATGAGGAAAACTCTCTTGTAGCTGCTACGGATAGGTATCGTATATATATATATCTGTAGTGTGGTGAGTCGGAGGGGTAGAGCAAGTCTAGCTGAGCCAGAACCAGAGTGAAAAGCTACACAAGAACTATGAGAGAGGTAGAGAGAGAGAATGACTTGAACGAACGGCATGATGCATCAAACAAACGAAACAGTGGTTGTCAGAACCGAAATGAGGAAAACAAAAGAAGAAGAATTAGCAACTTTCTGTTGAAAAAAAAACGGAAACTTTTGTTTGTATCCTACTATCTATATTTACACTGTCTCTACGTCTCATGGGGAAGGTTGAAAATCCTTTACAATTTCCTACAAAACTGTACGCAGTGTACGCTGTACATGTGGCTTCACTTATTGTTAGAATTTGTTTTTTTTTCTTCTTCCTGGTCCTGGAGTGCTCTAGAGTAATCATTATAAATGATAATATGAATATATATATATATTTTTTTTACCTTTTCATTTCATTCCTCTGTTTTTTTCCTATATTTGCGGGAGGAAGATTCTAATAACTGTACGGACAAAAGTAAATACAAACTAGGAAAATGCATACCTGTGCATACCTGTATGCATGGTGGTGAAGGTATGTATGTACTTATTAACCTCATTAATATTATTAATTATTGTGGCTATTATTTCCTATTGGTTTTTGGGAAGGAAAGTCGTAGAAGAATAATTTTGTATTAATTTCTTTTCCTTGTTCACGTGGGTTGTTTTTGACGAAACGTTGTATACAGATTTGATCTCGCATTTGTGTAGAAAGGAGTATCGGCTATAGACAGATATTTATGGTTAACCAACGGCAAAGTTGTCGAGAGCAACAACGTGAAATAATGGAAGAAGAAATAAGTGCATGGAATCAAGCTTTGATTCGTCAGTTTGATTTTCCATGGTGGTGGCTTCCTATACATTTTTTAGTTTAGTTCCTTTCTCGTATATGTGGGAAAAAGAAAAGCCTCGGAGTCCCTATAGACTGGTAGCTGTATGTATTTGTGTATCAACAACTATTTAATTTGTAAAAGTGTAATAAGTAGGGAAACTAAGACATTTTCTACGGACGGGAATTCTTTAGTCTTCGCTTTATACATTTTGAAGAAGCCTTTGAAAAAGTTTCTATTTTCATTACCTATTCTGAACAATGCCGGGAGCTGAATTCATCTGCAGAAATGGAAACACAGGATTCGGCATTGATGAAGCCCTGTGAGGAAATTTTGGTGAGCGTGAATGGTCCTTGTCACTTATTTGAGTGAATTACGTATTATATACGAATAATTCTAAGGAAGACGACAGAGTGAGCCTAGACATCTATAAATATGTAGAAGAAATAGTTGTACATATATGTATATCGAGTATTGAATTTCATTCCAGGCGCATATGAAAAATTACTCTTTCATGTTTTATGTTCGAGGCAAACATCTTAAATCTTACACTTTGCAAAGAATTTGTTCCACTTTTTACTTTTTCTTTTGGGTCTATCCATGAATTTTTTTCGCTGTATTTTTTTTTTCTTTTTTTTTGTCTTTTTCAATTTAAAGGGAAATAAGCAAAGGTATAATTTTATAGCCTGTTCATTGTTTATATACATGTAGTAATCTCAGATGCAATATGAGAATGACGAGAGAAAAAAATCCGCGCCTATGGCTATCAATATTTATTTTAGGACAGGCTGTGTGTATAAAATACTATCGAACGTCAAAATTAAAAGAAGAGTAGGATATGGTGGTTACATAATATTTGAGAATGTGTAGTTTGACTATTTATAAAGGTCAGAGTGAGAGAGAGAGAGAATACACAGGGGGAAAGCAGGTTATGAATTACATACATGACTTCCTATATTATGTTACTCGGACGTAGTCATCGTCATCGTTATAGCGCTGGTTGTAGTTTAGGTTTCAATTTTTTATTAGTTTGCATACTCGCCCACTCATAAAATTTGCAGGATTGCAAGAAGTAATAACAGTAAAAAGAGACTATTGAAAGCAGCATGCACACCATGTACATTTCTCGTGTATTTCTGTTGTTGTATGTGTGTACATGTAAATGTCTGGAAGAAAAATACTGAAGGAAACTAACAAACATACCCTCCAAAATTTCACTATTTTTTTACCTATAATTCCTATGAAAGAGAGTGAATATGGGAGGAAGACAAAGCGCATAGTGTTCCACATAACCATGAATGTTGTATGAATGAATGGAAAGGCCGGAGAAAGAACGAGCACCCAAAAAACCAGACCCGTAAAATGATTAACGACAAGATTTTTTTAATATATCGTCGTCTAAGTTCGCAAATTCGCTATTATTACTTTTGACGAATTCCCAAATACGCTATTATAATTTTTCTTTAATTCGGAAATACGCTATTATTGAATTTCCTTAATTCAGGGAAAATGATAATAGATAATAGCGTATTTGCGAATTAAGGGAAAATGACAATAGCGTATTTCCGAATTACGGAAAAGTGATAATAGCGTATTTGGGAATTCGTCAAAAGTGATAATAGCGTATTTGCGAACTTAGACGACGATATGTACTCTGCACTCTGTGTATGTGCAACGTATGAGTATTATATTATATTAAATTTTATATTATATTTGTTGTAGATCAGCATTTAGTTTTTCTGACATAGAAAGTAGGAAAATGTACATTTTATATGGGAGTCGTCCATAGAATAACGGGTCGAATACGTCTATCTAGAAGTCGAGATATTCGAGTTTTCCTTTTTGGCCGCTTTGGCGCCATGGCGTTTCTCGATGATTTTGTAATTCAAAAAATCCCAAGAAAGAAATCATCATATATTTTGTTTGAATTTAGCTAAACGTTGTAAATTAATTAAAAATATTTACAATTTTTTTACAAACTTCAAATTTTTTCTATAAACTGGCCCATGTTCTTCTACATATTAATATGCAAAAAAGTTAAAAGGAGTAAGTATTCGACCCGTTATTCTATGGACGACTCCATATGCCATATATGTAGAAGAGACTATTTCATTGTGGATGCATATCGTATGTATCTGTACGAGTTGAATAGAAAGGCATATTGGATTTCAGGTTTTAATCGGATTTGGTTTTATGGACCGTCAAAAATTGCATGCGGGGAAAGTCCAGGTTTTCAATGGAAACCAATATTATTATGGCTATTCCTACTTCTATTCATGGCCTATGAATTGTTATGATGGGTTACAAAAATGACTTCACCTGATTCTCGTCCACCGCCCCTCAAAATATAATTCTGCACACACACACACACATATTCAGAGGTACATACGATATATATGGATTGAATGAACACAGGTAGGTACTTGAATATTATATGGATTCATATAAATAAATCGTTTTTCACATGATGCTCCTTTTATCGAAGGTCATTATTATTGTGAGGCTATTTTAGATATATTTTTATACTGGATATATGTCTGTAGATAGTAGATAGGTCTTTTCTGTATCCGTATTTACTATTTACAGGATTTTGAAATGTAATATTTGTAGGCTCCAAATACGTACGCGGACTTGAGATGTGAACAGATTTACCATGTATCTGTACATACACAGTTCTGGCTGTACGAATTTCATTTCTTTCTTCACATTTCACATTTTGTATTTTTTAGAACCGACTTTCCCTTCTCCACATATCCACAGAGAGAGAGAGAGAGAGAGAGAGAGAGAGATAGATAGAGTTTTTATAGATGTTTTTCTTTCTCCAACTAGGATTTATCTATATCCATTGTAAGTACACATTACACACGCGTACATAAATGGATATTGATATTGAAAATTGAAAATTGGAAATTGTACAGAGGGATAAAATAAATTTTGTAAAATTGTATAAAAGAATTTCAATTTTCAAAAGTCCAATGATATCGTATAGGACTCATCTTCAGATATCAGTTGTATCTATGAGATATCCCATAGCCAACCACAAATTTTATATAGGACTATTAAATAGATTATATTTAAAGTGCGTGCGGATTACATTTTACGGCTCAAATAGGTGAGATTCGAAGGGAAAAACGTATACAACGTGTAAAATGTACGTACAGTCATCATGAATCATGACAAACAGCGTGTGATTTGACCAATCATACGATAAGTTTGATTTGAACGATCGATCAATCCTAAAAAATCCTGTTGTGTGTTTCAAACTTTTGTACACGAGAACATTAGTTATTTCATCGTTATGTAATGTGGAACTGGAGACAACTTGTTGTGCCTGTTAAGCATTCAAAATAATAGCATGGAAATCCCTCAACCCTTGACAATTCTAACGGCTCCTTTTTATATAGACTTTTGTAAATCCAATTAGTCTTAGGTCTCTCTGAACTTGTTTTTTCTCCTTTCGATTCCTGGGAATTGAAACTTGAAAGTTATTCAATTACAATGTAGCGTACATACAGATATTGAGAAATCCGTTCAACACAAATCCTGTTGTATCTACACTTTGAGTATCAATTTTATTTTACTGATAATGAAAAGTGTGGAAGTAAGTAACTGGAGGAGATATGAGAGAGAGAGAATCGTTCCATTCACATTCTTTCTGTATACTGTACACTGTGTGTACATACCATACAGGTAGTATCATTCAAGAAAGAGACGCTTAGTGGGAATGTTCTTTGGCCGTGGCCGTACCAGGCGATATCATGCATATATGTATGTATGTAAACAGTTGAAAATTGTACGGTTCACTGTACTAAAAGTTACCTACCTAGACCCAGACCCACCATGAGAGTTTTCTCTTCCTCTCTATTTGCAGTCTGACATTGACATAGTACTATTACCTGGGGTGTTATATGCGCATTGAAATGCTTTCGCATTTGGAGAAGGTGATTGCATTAAATTGAGATGCGTTGCATTGCTAACTGCTACTTTGGAACCGACACTTGTGCTCGTGAAATGGTAATGGACTTGAGTGCTTCTTCCTTTCCTCTCTCTCTCTCTCCTTCTCTTTCTCTCCATCGCATGTATTATACTTTCCTTTTGGCAATCGTACTACTACTTTATTCTACAAACTATATACAGATATATATATAACATGCTTAAATATATAGCTATATGTAGTTATGTATAGTTGATGTAGTTGATGTAGTTGATAGCTCGAAAGAAAAAAGCTCACACACTGTTCCACGTTACATAATTCTATCTATTTTTCCATCTGTATCCCCAGAGTCTAAATCTTTTTAATAACTTTACCCATTTACAATTGTAAACATGTTCTAATATTTTTAAGTGCATTTCCTCCCAAAAATATGCATTTAAGCCTTTTTTAAATTCCGTTTTCAAAGAATATGGGACCTTGCTCCAGTTGGACATTTGCACTCACACGTAAAATCAAGTAAAGCTCAAATTCCATTTCAAAATATGGAGAACACATTTAAATGGAACAAAACTGAATGCCTGTAAATGAGAAGAGAATGTCTCTCTTTAAACTCTGTTTTTCTCAGTTCATTTTAAAACAAAGAGGAAAATCAACTGAAAATGATCGTGAGTTTACTTGGCCTTTCTCAAAAAAAACATGCAAAGACATATACCTAAGATATATGAAAGACACAGCAGAGAAATGAAGTAGGGAAAAACTGGTTGTCATGAATACGAAGTAGTTAAAATGTGATTTCACACACTATAAAATTGTGTATGTCTTACTGAGTATCTCGTTATATTTATTCTGTGTTTTTTGTACTCGTATCTATAGACTTTTGGTTATTTCAGCTTTGAATTCTGTGTGGAGTTTTTGGGCTTTGCTATTGTTGTTGAGCCGTGAAAAAGAGTTGCAAGGGAATTACAAACTATATTTTGTAAATAATATCGTTACATGGAACACGGTGAGTGTGCGAGTGTGTGTATGTGTGTGTGTGTGTAATACTCTCATGTATTATTACCTAAACTGTACCTTGTAAATTGTAAATTTGACAAGTTGATTTAGCATTATGGCTGCATACTAATAATAAAAAGACGAGCAAGAGTCATCATGCTTCATCCTGAACATGTTCTATAAAACACCATGATGTGGCTAGGAAAAATTCTCTACATCCGACAGTACATTTCCATTTTTCACGCCTTAAGAAGTCCATTTACAAGCATACATGCTGTGAATCCTTGTGATGGCCAAAGAACATCCTTCTCTCTCTCTCTCTCCTCTTGGTCCTTTTTTTCTCACTCCTGTGTGTGATATTGAGCTACGGATGCTAACGATGAAATCTTGTACGCTCCCAGTCGTTTTATGTGTTTATTCATTAATTTTAAAACTACAAAAAAATTTGTGGAAAACACAAGAAAAAAGTCATAAGGAAAAATCAAACTACTCGCACACTACTTTTTTTTACACATAAAAATTTAATCTGAGTGTGGATAGCAATTGAATTACAATTTGTACAAGTACAACGAAGAAACTTGATTTACACAAACAGGCGCAGAAGAAACAGAAATCTTACAAGTTCTATTTTCTGTTTTTCTTTCTTTTTTTTTGCAAACGTATCCCGTTCCCTTGATTTGAAATTTGTACAATACACACACAAAAGAAAAACACAGTTGTTGAAAAGTTTTTTTTTTCTTTTTTTGCTCACACATCAAATGCAAAACCTGAAGAGGAAGGAGAGTGTAAAATACGTGCAAAAATTGACATAACATGTAAACTTTTGTTGGAAGTGGTATTAAACCCTCCGAAAAGTGAATAGATGTGAGGTAGTAATGATGTAAAAAAAAAAAAAAGTTTTGATGATGACGTTTATCTGTTGCATTCAAAACTACCAAACTTTCCTCAAGTACTACAAGTTTTATAGGTAATGGTGGGTGGGGAAAAGAGGATAACCCGAAAATGCATGTAGAATGTTAGAAAGGGAGAAGGGTAGAACGAGAGAGCAAAATATCTGTATGTAGGTGGATAAAGTTGAGGATGAGATGAGATTGTTCGTATGTACAGTGCTCTCTGGCCATATTTTCAAACGGAAACGGTAATAACCAAAGTCATACGAGTTCTTTAAGTAGAAAACGTGTCTCATAGGGAAGATTCTCGAAAACTCACAATGCATTTTAAAACGAGCCTTTTCAATTCTCCAAGGAAATTTATCAAATAGTCTTTTCTCGAGCTCTACTTTCTCGCCGTCTCTACAGTCTACAGATATATATATATAGCGTGTACACTCGACTTCCACTTTCTCCTCCGAATACTATACGACTATGCACTTTTCTGTCATACATATACACTGCTCCAGTTCAAACAAGGTAAAAAAAAAATGTTATATTTGCTATGAAAAAGCTCAATGAAAATGAAAACCGAATGCTCGCAGGACGTTTTGATCATTCGAGTCCCATTCCAAGTCCAATTATTTTATCAAAATCAAAATTGATTATAAAACTGTTTAAAATATATATATTTTTTTAAATGAAATGACATGAAAGCTTATGCAAAACGGAATTATTTCATGACACCATTTGTGATTTATAAAGCGTGACATTATTCACGAAGTTACCTGCAATGTAATATTGTTAAAGCTATTCTTTAAAATTGTCAAATTTTCAACTTAGTTGTGTATTAAGTTAATACTATTAACAAAATGTAAAAGTTTTGATGTGTCGTTTCGGCAAGTATCTGTTGAGATATCAGTGACCTGAATAAATGGTTTATCCCCCCTTTCTGATGAGTGAAAGATTATGGACGTTTTGGAGTACCTATTCTAAAATGCAAACCATTTGCAATCTGGAATCATTTTCAAGGAAACTTTTGTATATTTCACCAAAATCAAATTCGTTTTATTCGAGAATACGGATTTGGATGAAAGAGGAGAATGGAATATTTTGTTTTAGCAACTGTCAATTTGGATTCGATTCAAGCTCATATATGTTTTGTGAAGGAGTCATCAGGATTATACAAATACTGTGTGTGTGTAACATATTTGAGTACTTTCCTTTAGCCACAATCTTCAATCTACAAATCCAATCGCAAATTTTCAATGTCCCAGAGAAAACACTGCGTATTCGCTTTAAATGCATTGTAAATATGGGAAATGTCTATGCGTCCATTGACGTAGGTATGTATCATGGACATGGAAATGGCAGATATATGTGTATATGAAAATGCTTAGAGTATGTACAGATTGAGAGAAACATGCCACGAACTACTAACACAGAGAAATGAGAACGGTCACGGTTCAGATTTGCGATGGTATCGAGTTGTGAATATTTTCAACGTTTCCAGTTTAGAATTGAAGCTTCAACTTCAATTTTCTGCATTCCCCAAGTACACGGTTGAGTTTTCTCTCTAAACTCTCTCTTTCTCTCTCTCGTACTCTCAACTTGACTAGACTCTCAATGTGCGTGTGTGTGTGTGTGTGTGTGTGTGTGTGCGTGTGCGTGTGTGTGTAGGAACGAGAGCTCAATACCGAGAGATTCCAAATCCGAAATGTGAATGGTGGAGGCTGAACATTGCACATTGTAGTCGTGGAAGAGGACCAGTATCCTAAACAATTGATAACCCCCCATGGAAACGTGCTCAGCCTTCGGAATGATACAAACTCGGTAGACTAAACGGATACCTCTTAAATATTCTACGTGCGATTTAAACTAAATCTCTATTCAGCCTTCAGTCGGAGTCGGAGCATGCATAGCTACGTGAAACCGTTCTTCAAAAGCAATGATATCTTTTCCTGGATGAAACTCAAAAAAAAAAAAGAAAAAAAAAGCTAGCTCTTAAAAATTGGCAGCCTAAAGCCGTGACCGTACCGTACATAAATATATCCTACCTTAAGTAAGGAGCATCCAATGAACGGTGAAATAAGTGTTAGGAAAGTTTCTCCTTCTTTACGTTCAGCATTCCTGATTTCTTATTTTTATTTATTTCATTCAATGCCTCCACACGAATGAAATTCTTTTCTTTTACCTTTTCCACATTCAAATTTTAATATGATCTCGTTCTTCGGATTTAACTAATACGATAAATGATGAGTTTTTTTTTAATACTATTGACTGTTTATAGTTTTCCAATTTTAGTTCTTCTGCCTTTATACACATAAACTTTTTTTATGGGGTTTGTTTGCTCGGTTTTCTATATGAGATTCTTAGAAATGAATTGACATAACAAATACAGATAAAGTTTTCTGAAGGATATAACTTTTCCATCCAAGTATTTTTTATTCGCTTTAGAAATAGAATAGAGCATAATTATTTTGCCCTCACGGTTTTTATCTGAAAAGAATGGAATGGAGACTCAGGAAAACGGAATAAATGAAGAGAAAAGAACAGAACGGATGAATACGGAAAGGAAATGTGTGGCAAGGGAAAAAAGTACATGTACGAGTGAAGTATAGGAAAGTTAATTAAGAGCACATTTCCTGTAAACCCGAAAAAAAAAAGTTTCACCTAATTCCAAGTTTCTTTTCACCATCTTTACTCAATTTCCAAATCCAAGAATCCAAAAATCCAGAGAATGTACACACAGATACATGGATGCACTCACTCAATATACACATCCAACTACTAACTACTTGTTGTGTACAATATTTGTAGCATCAGTGAAGGGAAAAAAAAGTAGAGGCATGCTACCTGCCACTGCCAATACTAATACCCATGCTTTTTGCCCTACAGGCCATGTTGACTATGTCGACGGAGGACGACAACGATGTCGGATATATAGACTTGTATGCTTTTAGCAATAAAACAGAGTTGCTCAAGTATACCTGAGACTAACTTGATTTTATATGAATGAATCGAATCATCCAGTCGAGTGTTAGTTGGTACGTGCTAGAATACGGTGGAATCGCGTGAACCATTGCCGATATGGAGAAGAGTTGTAAAGCTCTCGAGAAAGAGAGAGAGAGAGGGAAAGAAAGAAAGAAAAGAGAGAAAAAAGATAGTAGAGAGAGTGATGGAAGAGAAAGAAGAAGTGAAAGACATTTCATGCCTTGATTGGATTCTTTAGAAACCACGAGCACGGCAAGCTCAAGCAAACCAAGCCAAACGAAAACCAAAAGGAACCTCAATACAAACAAGACCCAGAGAAGAAGAAAAAAAAAGAAAGAGCAAAACTAAGCACAATTTTTTTTTTATTCTCCGTTTCTCTCCACCTTTTCTTTTCTTCATCATCATATGTACATGAGTATATCCTTACAATACACACACATCCAAGACAAGCTTTTATGAAGTAAACTCCAAAACTAGCTCTGTGTATAATACACTTACATGGAAACCAAGTCGGTGAATGCATGTGTGGTGTTTGTCGACGCATTCCACATGCTTTTTTTATACTTTATAGATACACTTTGTACACCAAAATATTATGTACTCTATTTGAACCTATTACTAAACTGTAACTGCATACACATAGTTTGTAGCTTGGAGTTTCTCCGTCAACTTGTGCTTGTATTTTTTTGGAGGGGGGAGGGGGGGCTCTCGTGAGTATTGCGTATCCCATACAGATACATAAATATATATATACATTTGGATATTGCGTAGTGTACTAGATTTTTTGTTGTTGTGTTTGGTACTCCTAGTAGACAAAATGGACAAAATGCTTTCGACCGACAGGGAAATATAACAGTAGATTTTTTTTTTCGCCACCACTACCAGGTTCAACTTCGACCTAAATAAGCCTTTGGAATGGTGAAGAAAAATATATATTACAACGTGAGAAGGGAATTCTGAAAGTGGTTCAAATTTTTATACGTATATATCTTATAGGATATACACAGATGAAACTCTTGGACCAGCATGAATTGAATGGCACGTGATGATGAAAAACCAGAAAAGCATCAAATAAAGTTCTTTTTTTCTTCTTCTCCTTTTCTTTTGTAACGCTTCTTCATGTATGTACGATACATCTATATTCTATATACGAACTATCTGTTTGTCTGTAGTACAGACTCTGTACAAGTTTTCTCGAATTTCATGTAACAAATAACAAATAGTACTACACTTTCTATACTATTTACAATTTACTGTCTGTAGTACAAATCCAAAAACACCTACACATATTCATAATTTTCTTCCTTTCGTCTATTCGTGTATTTTTGCTTTCTCTCTCTCTCTCCCTCTTATGGACTAGAGTAAGTTGATTTGTCGAAAATAAAATGTACCTGGAAAATAAAATCCGTCTTTGTATCTCTCAGTAATGCACAGTGTTGGTATATATATACTACTACATATGTACATACGCATACGCATGCATGAAGTCAAGTCAATTTTCCAAAAGAAGAACAAAGAGAGAAATTGAAGGAAATGTTTTCTCACAAAAGCCATACAAAGAGAGAGAGAGAGATAAGCAAATGTTTTTACGTCACTCGAACTTGCTTCCCAATTTATGCAATAGGCAATGAGATAGTATTCCTACACAATCCTATTGAAATTTTGAATGGTCTGAGAAATTTCACAGGTCGTGATAATGAATATTATGAAGTCGTCTTTGTAGCCCATTGGCTTGTCACAATGGAAATTCTATAGTAAAGTCTGGAGGTCTGGACATTAAAATATCTAATTTCGTCCATACACTGGGTAAAATCTACCCAGTAAATCTATTTTGCTCAATTTCATCAAGAACTAAGATATTTATGAAAAATCAGACAAATTTCACATGATCTTCATTTTACTTGAATTGGACTACAGGTTACAAGCAGATGTTAATGAGACTTTAAGTGGGTTGTATGAATGCGAGTGATGAGGATAATGTGAATCATATATTATTGCTGCATTGTACTGTAATTGCATTGAAAATGTCAAATGACTATTTGAAAATGTCTGCAGTATGTAAATGGAATGGTGAAAGATAACTGGAGACACGTTTAAAAGTATTTTCTCTTATATTTACAGTCAAGCCACTTGAGGTTACTCTACTTGGAAGCAATCAACCCGTTTCCGCGTTGCAAGAGATTGACCTCGTTTGTCAGTCGGTTGGATCGAGACCAGCCGCTGAAATCAACTGGTACATAGATGGACAACATCTGAAAGCGACGGGTGGAGAGGTATTTCATTTAAATATCCCAATTACTCAACCCTATCAATTTGACTCCCCCACTCATTTATTAGAAAAGGGAAAAAGTCAATGTACCTATACTTTCTTTCCGTAAAAACTTGAGCAACTGTTTTCTTTCCAATTTCACAGATTTCACCAATGGGAAACATCTCATCATCAATTTTGAAATTGACACCACGAGTCGGTGACCACCTGAAAACCCTGGTAAAAAAAATAAAGAGTTTTGTATGCGTAGTTTTAAAAAATATTGGAGCGGATCAATTAAAGTAAAACTATACACTCCTTTTTGTAATAAAATAGGTTTGCCGAGCATCTAATCCGCGATTGGAAGGAAGTGCAATTGAAGATTCATGGAAACTAGCCGTCTTCTGTAAGTATTATTTTTAATGGATTATCCTTCTATTTATGTTCAGTATCATTCATGAAATCGGATCTTTCGACAAAAAACAAACCTTCATTTCTCAAGTTCTCAAGTTGGCTTAAGTATATATACCTACAGATATTATACACACATGATAAAAATGAGTGTAACATTCCGATTCCAAGTGTACAGACACGACAGATTTTCCAGCATTTTTTTTAAGTTGTGGTAGGCAAAAGTAAATCTCTATAAAAAATATAAAAAACTAGGTATGCGTCTTCATTTTTCAGTTTTCTCTGCAGCTCCACTGCTTCAGTATGCATCTGTACTCTGTACGTAGAGATAATATTTCATACCAAATATGCATTCAATCTTTTCAATGTAATGTAGCCTGATCAATCATTTCAAGCCTTCACCTTTAACCATTTCTTGGCGTTAAAGAATGACTGCCTTCCTCAATACTACATTTTTCAGCAAACTTTCTTCTTTTTTTTCTTAGTTTTATTTACGTTTCGTATATGTATATTCCTTGAGACTCGAGGCTTGAGTAATGTCACTAATGTCCTAACAAAATCCCCAATAGTCCCCGTCTATTGAGACTGTGGCTCATTTTCTTCCGAAGAAAAAAGCAATTCCAAATTCAGACATTACCTTCCCATTAGTGTTATTTTGCATGTACATTCTATACCCCAAAATATCTGTATTTTCAATTTTGTATGAGATGAATGACATATCGTACATGAGTTTGTTCTTGCATTTTTCATGTCCATTACATTTGGTACATTCAGGTGCTGTATAGTGAGTTCAAATACATTCTTACACACGGAGGACCATAAAAATGCCCTAATTAGAACAATAAGGCATGACGCAGATGATAAACAACTAGCATTAGTTTTAGCATGCAGTAATCACACCAATTATTTCCAATCTCGTCAGTTTATATTTGAATGTAAAAATAAGCTCATATGGCAGACATTTGTAGGATTTGTGTTTGGAGAACCAATTTGATTTTCGATTATGTCTGCACCTCTGCACGTCAACGTGTACATTCAACAGTGTGGCGAGAGAACATAGAACATCAAAACAAGGACGATATATGAGGAGCTTCAAACCAGCTTTGGTTTGAATAGTTTATACTTACTTTATAATGATTTCAAATCTGCCTTGTTTCGTGTGCGAGCAATTCCATAGATGGATTTAGTTTTGATTGTATCTAATGCTCCGATGAAATTTATGTAGTAGAAGTCCGATTAAGCACGTGGTCATGGCTGGATATCTATCTCTGGATATCTATCTCTTTTTTTTGTATAGAAATAGGGACTTGGTATAACTATGAGAATATATTTTTATCCCTGAAATACAGTTGAGATGACATATATAAATGAGGTTTTTATCAACCTAATAGAAGCACCTACAAATACTGTGCCTGTGAAAGCGTGACTCGTCTTCATACTTTTTTTTTCTATCGGCTCAAGTGTGAAAATCATGTCAGGCGGGATTTAAAAATCAAAATTTCATTGGAATCTTAAAAGTCACGTGAATTCCGTGAGAAAATCAAATTCATTTGAGAATAAAAAAGCCATATTTGTACGATGAATCATTTGGTCAAAAAATGAGATATTTTATGACACTATGTACAAGTGTTTTAATTTTTAAAAGTTTTGATAACTATCATTTCCTCTCGCCAAATCCATTTATAGCTGTATCCATCCATCCTACTATTTTGGCTTTTTTTTCTTTCTAGAAACTCATGACACAAAACATTTTGCTTTCTTATTTAATTGTGAGCAGTAACCGCATTCCCATGGAATTCTTGACAAGAAAACATCCACGGTCGAAAGATACAATATAAAATAAGTGCAATAGATTTCAAGTGGTTGAATTTGAACGTGTACAATTTCTTCCGTCTGTTAGACTGTGAGAATGTAAAAGGACGAGTGAGTAGTACGAGAGAAAAGGAAAGTCCGGGAACAAAAAGAAGTGTAAATAAATATATACAGACACGTGTGTGTGTGTGTGTATTTATATGTGTAGATTCCAGTGGTGTTTCTACTATTCACTATTTGCACAAAGGTAGTGGTATTTCCTACGGCGTCCCCACAGGATTCAAAACGTAGGAAACTGGGCTAGAGAAAAGGGAGAAAGAGAGAGTGAGAGAGAGAGGAAGGCGAGAAGTGAATTTCGTTTTCTGACTCATGCCTTTTTCCTCTAGGTACATGAGCTGTAAGTATGTACACACATACTGACATAGTCCATACTACTGCATACACACAGAAATATGTATTAAATATATCCTGAGTTTTCACTTCCAACTTTCACATAGAATTGACAGAAAATTCTTGGCATGGAAGGGACACACGTTATATTGTGTGTACAATTGTTAGTGTATGGTCTACGGAAGTAGTCGTCGTAGTTCGTTTTCTTGGTTTTTACTACTAAAAGTAAGGGAAAGGAGTGAAAGAATGGTGAAAGTGCGAGAGAAAGAGAGAGAGAAAGAGAGCGGGCGATCATGAGAAAGAAAACTAGAAGAAATTGGATGGGTTTGTGGGCTACTTTTCTCTTTTCGACGTGATGGCATTCCATACTTTCATACTAGAAGGTTTTTTTCTTCTCGTCTCTCCCTTAAGCACAGTGAGTCTAACATAGTCAGAATGTGACTGAAACTACAAGGATTTTTTCCCTCTTACTCTCTCTCTCTCTCACACACACACACACACACAATATATACATATAGCGAAATATTATTTTCCGAGTCATAAATCACAACGCACAAAAGTGAAGTTTATTTGTCTGAAAGGCTCGTCTGAATATGTCATTTTATAGAGTTTTATTCTTCTTCTTCTTTCTCCTTGACTTGCTTCAACATAATAGTTTTGATGTGACCAAAAACTTCATATGTATTTTTCACTTGACACTATTTATTTCAATGCAAACAGCCTGATTTGGAGTCCACAGAGACTTAGGATTTCTCTATAGTCGTCCCTGCATTTCCATTTCAACTGCTTCTTTCCCCCACACATATCGTATTTGAATAGAGATGACTTTTGGCCATAATATTATCAACTGAATTCATCTACAAAAAGATGTGAGAGCCAAAAGTCATCCAAAGTCATCTCAATATTTATACACCTATTATTAAAAAAATCTCAATGTGTCATGAACAGTGACTTAATTACAATAAATGTCATCATAATGTACCAGACTCAATTCAAAAGCCTGTTTTTTTTAACAAACTGAAGCACCCATTGTAAATCAAATGAATAATTTAGATTTTTTTGTCAGGAAAACTTTCGACTCTGCAAATAATTAGGTAGTAAATATAAATGTAGAAATGGAGACTGGATTTTTTTGAACGAAATTATTCTTATTCTTATATTTATATGTAAAGTTGCATTGAAATTTGTAAGTGTATTCGTAATAAATATTTAAATTCATTCCCATCATTAAAATTAAATGTACTGAGGCGCTTGAACATTCTTTCAAAAAAAATCTTTTTAGTTATATCTAACTTATACTAATTTGTTTTAGATGTAATCGAGACAGGATATGAGCAGAGATAACTTGGGCAGACTTTATTTTATGGCACAATTCAATTCTTTTGAATTTGCATGGTTCAGAATTTGGAATTCAGTATGTATATATACTTTCTTCCTGTTCCCATTATTTTACTAACGCAAAATACTCGTATAGACAGATTCATGTATGTCTTTGTATAATAAACTAAACAAGGGAGCATGGTTTTAGTCTGGCCATTTCCCACTCAACAATTTCCTTACTCACTCATTAGTGTAATAATTCATTTTGTTATAGAGTTGTTATTGTTGAACTAGAGTCAGGGTAATAAAGAATAAAGAGTTTTGAAATTCGGATGAGAATGAGAAATATAAAATAAAGGAATAACTACAATAACTTTGAGTATATACCGAAAAAAAATAGAGAACCAGCAGGATTTAGTATCAAAATTAATACAGTGGAACTGGGCACAAAGATTTCTTTGCTGTCTCCATTCTGATGTTTGTTGTCTACTTATACATACTAGTATAGGAATCGTATACAATATATGTATATATGAGGGCTTGGAGAACATGCAGTCCATTTTCTCCGTCGCTCTATGTAGAAATAGAAAGAGAGAGAAATCTAAGTGCAATTTTTCAAGAAAATGTTTCCGGCTTCATGAAAGTCTGTGTATTTCAAATTATATCGTGGTGGAGAGGAAACCTCTTTGTACTGGTCCTTCAAATCCATGGGTGGTGACGACGCTTTAATATATCAGTAGGACACTCCATTCTTCTCTGTATCTTCATTCATATAAAATACAGTTTTTTATGTGCACTTTCTCTGAGGCTACACCACACCCAGTGTATGTATACGGAAAAACGGATGCTTGAAAATGGTGGTTTCATGCGTGTAGTTTTGGTAATGTGTGTATCGTGTATAGATGCACATGGAAGATACTTTATTTTGCTAAAACTCAAGTGAATTTTCTTTATTTTGTCTGGCAGGCATTCATGTATGTACAATATCTTACATTACTTTATTATTTCAGTGGTACAGACATTACATTTTTCAGAGTAAAGAAATAAAACGTAATTCGGTTTCTCGTTTTTTTGGTTCTGTCTACTGAACTTCTTATTTCGAGTACCATAAAATCATGTTACTTGAGTGCGTAACAAATAATAGTAAATAGTACATTGAAATGTGTTCACCCAACACATTTAAACTTTGCGACTTGAAAAAAATTAAGCGAAAACATAGAAATGACTTTGTCCATTGTCTTTTTGATATGTTTGAAACTCAATTTTGACGAATATTTGCCTTAAAACAATGCTAATCAATTCAAATGTTTTCTATTTACAGTTGTACCAATATTGAACCTTCAGTTGGGAAGTAATCTGGACCCGGATAATATCAGGGAGGGTGGCGATGTTTATTTTGAGTGCAAGATCCATGCAAATCCTTGGGTATACAAAGTCGTCTGGCTACACAATGTAAGTTGACTTTATTTTTTTTATGGAATTGATTTGTTTCAACACGTGAAGATTCAACACCGTATAGATTTTCTTTCGTGGTAGTAAAAAATGAAACGGTGAAAATCCATGGTCTTTTGTTGTACGGACAATTCTTCAGATAAGAAAGTATATACAAAAAGTTTTTTCCTAAATATTGAATGGGAGTTGTTTAATTTTGAGACAATGAAAAATACCTTTCCAATTTTCCTGGTGTCAAATTTTGTATGTATACATGTGTAAAACGAAAAATAAAAGATCAGTCTACAGTAAACAAAAAATCAACCAGAAATGGACATGCGTAAGTAAAAGAATGGAAGAACAAAACTGGGGAATGTCAAAAAATTCTTGGTCAAAAATAAAATAAACTAGGGCACGTTTAACATTCATCTAGTTTCTATTGACAGTTTAAGGAGTTCCTGGATCATGGATTCCACATCCCTTTGAGAAAAAAATATTAGATTAAAGCATTGATTGAGCAGCCTTTGGCTATGAATACTCGAGATATTAGAACTGAAAAAGATTCCACAGTAAAGTAGAAATTCATAGGACAATTCACAATATTTTTTCAAACAGAGAATATACTGAAAATCCTTTAACATCTTTTTTTTATATGTATACATTTGTTTGGTATTGATAAAAAAAACGTTACGACGAATGAATTGCCGATCGTCATTCTTACGTTTGTATACCTACTCACTTTTGCTATTACGGAAACCACACAAAGATGGAATACTTTCTCTTTTTTTTCCTTTTTTTCTCCCGTTTCCTTAACATTCTCTATAGAGGACTTTCTTTTTGTTGTTTTTCTTGGAAATGCGGTTTATTCAGGTAGAAAGTAAGGGGAAAGATGGAAAGTAGCAAGTTGGTCATGTAGGACGAAGAAATCATGAAACGGAATATATACCCGCAAATAGTTTTGGTTTTCTCTTTTACTCTTTCTCTCTCTCATCTCGTCTCATCTTATTTCATTTGGTTGACTCGAGTTCAACTTGGATTTCATACTTGGTCCACTCTTCCCTCTTTTCTCTCTTCCTGGAAATGGTACAATTCACGTTTTTTTGTGCTCACTATACTATACAAAGTGTACACAGAGTGTTCCGTCATAGCTTGGAATTTCGAGGACAACGCCGAAAAAGCCTACTCAGCATGTTACTTACTTGTGTTTTTTTTTATTATGTTCATTTCTCAACGGACATGAAATCGTGTAGAGCGAGATACAGTTGAATAGATAAATTCAAATTGCAGTCCAGGTAAATGGTATACAGTATTTACTTTTTGATTTCCATATTTCTTTTTACATTCACATAAGTAAGCAATTCAAATATCACTTTTGCTGAAATTAAATTCCATCAAAGTCTCTTTACAATTTTATTGGGAAGATTTTGAATTATTTACTTAGAATTTACTTAGAAAAGGTAATAATAGCAACGGTTTAACTTTTTGATATCTCAGTAAGTCTGCTTAGTCAATCTGCATTTCTTCATTTCTCCGCTGTGTGCACAATGAAGATGAAACCATGAAAAATGCATTGCCCAATATGCCCACGCAGTTCAGTGCCACGTGTCAAGAAATAATAATAATGAATGAATCAGAAATGAAAGGATTGTATGGCTGAGACTACGTACAAAATGTCTATATACTGCATGTAGTAAAGGGAATGAAAATTTTAAATTCAAGAAACAACTCGACCTGTAAGTGTATTAAGTCATATTCGGATTCCATAAATGGGTACACTTTTCCGGAGCTAAAAAAAATGTCATGGTGGGTATTTCGAATCCTGACACAAGAGAGCTTTAAAAAAAATTATGCCAGGCCCATTTGTCATTCTGTTACTTTTGTAATTGTGTTTTGCTATCCGATAAATCTCTTGTTCATTTTCTCCAAGGCTTTCAGTTTGACCCATTCAAAAATCCCTAACGATAAGTCCTCACTCCTCTCAGAATATACAAAATGTATAGCAAGTGTCTTTGTAAAAAAAAAAGTCTATACACATCATATATACGATATATATTTGTAGTGTAACCAGGGAAATGTTTTAGTTGCGTTGGCTATGAGGATAATAACGATATTGACAATCCCTTTCTCTCTCTCTAAAATAGCATCCGTTATAACATAACAAAGCAACGGTTATAGTAATAGCAACTTTCCATTTTCTAAAAGTTGACAATGACAATGGAACCAGGAAAGCGGCTACTTAATAGTGATCACAGCAGGTCGACCATGTACAATGTCCATGAGGTTGAGTGTGTGTATGGTATATATATATTATATATATGTGTGTGTGTGTGTGTGTAATCCTATTTTTTTCCTTCATGTCTCGCGACTTTACTTTGATAATGCCGACGAAAAACTAGAAAGAAAAAAAAACTATACAGGATGGTAACCAGGACCCCAAAAAACCAGGATGGCAATAGCGATGAGCTTTTTGGTTAGAGAATGGATGACTGTTAGCCATATATCAGTTGTTTATTGTGTCAAGTAAAAGTGCAATGTGTAAATGTGTGTGTGTACCAGCTGAGTGTGTGACGAGAAGTGGAGTTAAGTAGCTTGGAAGTGAAAGTACCATGCTACCTTTTACGCAAACTTTGACAGTATTAGAGTAAAGGAAAATGTATAGGATGTTCTTCGTGTTTTTGTGGTGTTGCTCTCTCCCTCTCTCTGTCCCTCTCTCTTGCTCTATTATATTACCTTATGACGTACACAATTCTACACCAAGAACACGCACACACACATACACATATACATACATAATAGAAGTTTTCTTGCATTACTTTGTCTATGTCTGGAGTGTCTGGTGTTGGAGAGTGGAGTCTACATTGTAGCTTTGCGGTTTCACATCATAATAGTAATAGTCCAAGTGTAAATTGTACACGGGAACAGTCATTGTCTTAGTCTATGGTACGATACGCTAATGCTAAAACACTGTGTGTGGTGAAGAGAGAACCGTCACTTGCTCTCTCATATACTTTCTCTCGATAGAATCAGAGTGAATGAGAAAGAGAAATTCCAGGAAACTCAGGAAGTTTTGAGTACTCTCTTTCTCTCCTCTCTCTCTCTCTCTCAACTTTGAAGGCCAGCAGTCGTCTATTTATACTGTATATGGACAATAGACGGAAAGTGTTGAAATGAAAATCATGTCTTTGGTTGCAATATATATGCAAATTATGATTATGTCATTGTCCATTTATTTACATTATATGTTATCTACCAATGCACGTTCGGATTTTGGAAATTTGCAAGGAATTTGAAATCAAGAAGAATCGTACCTGTAAATATGAGATTGCCATCACTAGTTTAGGGTTTAACGGCTAGAGTATAAAAAGTCATGTATGCGTACGTACTGATTATGTAATACCATATCGAGTTGGTAAGAAAGGAAGAAAGTATTCAGTTTTGTTATTGTGGACAGAGAGAGGGAGAGCAAGTTTCTTTCACTTTGTCTCTCTCTCTCTCTGTGTGTTTCCTTCTTTCTGTTCATGTACAAAGCTCGAAAGAACAACAGCTCAAAACTCTTTTGAGAGACGAAACGAGATGGTTAGCTGGTCTATATGTGTAACTTGGAGTCGTCAAAGGGGTTTGCGTGTCATAGGCCAATGAGTATGATATGATTTTTGGGAAGCATGCTATTGTCCAGTTGAGTATTTTGCGGGTAACTCGTACGAAGCACGACACGACAGTTTTCGCAAGTCAGTGGCAAGTACTTCGTCATCATCATCATCATTGGAGCTGTCGTAAAACTAAACTTTCCAAAAAAATAATATATATACACACGGACGTACACAAATTCGATACATAATAATAGCAAACAACTCTCAAGCTCCATTGTAAACAGTTAGAAAGCAAAATAGAGAGAGAGAGAGAGAAAGAGAGGAAAAAAGAAAGTAGTCTGCCGTGTACTTGTACAAGCAGTACAAGTTCGTGTATTGACAAACTCACGCAATCCTCTTTTGGTATGTCAAACTCCAACTTGTACGTTTGCTCATCTATTATGTAAAGTGTGCACACTTATTTATCTTTTCCTCCTACTTCTCATTTTCCTTTCCATGCAAATTTTTTTTTTTTTTCATGTTTGCCCAGAATACGATTTGTCTTCCAATAACACACACATAACCTGTAAGCAAATCCTCTCGTTTCTTTGACTTGAATAACCAACATGATTTCACCATTTTGTTCATGTCAATATTGAAAATATTGGGACTTGAAATCGCCTTTTTTCTTATTTTTCACGTTATCTTTATTCTTTACATAATATGCTCATGTACGGGAGCAAAATTATGTATGCTTCCATACAACTCAAATCACAATTTGAGCATTGTATCCTATAAATTTTGATTTCTTTCAAATATATTATTTGTAAGCACTGCAAAGAGCACTGTACACCTTAATTTACACCGGATATGTACAGCTTTTATTTCCCATATATGAAATGACTTTCTGTGTAGAGGAAATGGGGAAAATATTATTATCTGCTGGAGGATTTTTCTAGAATTTCATAGTCTGAGCACGTACGAGTAAAGGAGATTTAAAAAAAACCATTGCTATCCATTACAATAAGAGAGAGAAAGAGAGAGAGAGAAAGCGAAAGGAAGTTGAAAATGTGTTTATAATTATTGTGCATTGAGCTTTGTTGTCGTTTTCTCCTTGTTACGTCAAGAGGGTCTAAAAATGAATGGGAGAGACTTTGGGGGAAAGAGGCAATTTTATTGTGTTCAGTATTGGAAATACTATAGTATACAAGATAATAAGTATGGGCAGTTAGTGGAAGCATTTTTCCTCCTCCTCCCCACTCATCGTTTAAATTGTAGACTTTGGATACCGTTTTCTTTTCTTACTTTTCCTTGAGCTCAAGTAGTCTCCATCATAATACTTGCAGTCGACTACTTATTATGTCATTCTACGGTGTGTTTAAGTCCTTGTGCTCAAGTTTAATCGATTGTTCACATCTAAACTTTGTGAATGTAATTATGATTATTGTGTGTAAGCCGTTTTTTATTACATTTTTCACGTTTCCTTGAGTGCCAGTGCAATATACGGGAATGTTGGTGAGGGTTTATTTTATAGCTAGATTTAAATATTGTTCAAAAAACTAAAAATTAATTTAAGTTCAATTTATACGAGATATATGTATACCTACCAATAATAAACTGCTTAGCTTTTATAGCCGTTATAACCATACAGGTAATATATATTTATTTATATTACCATTCCTGGTTGGAAATTGGAATGTGTTCTCCACACCATTTTCCAAATTGACAAGAAATTTGATTTCTCCAAACACACATTTCTAAAGTGTACGATGTGTTTGTGTGTATCGTACGTGTAGAATGTGGAAGACATCTGGAAATTTTGGATCTCTCTAAAAGTATTTCTCTTTTTGTTTCCACATTGTGTATGTTGGTATTGTATCCAAAAATCCTTTTATTCTTGTTTTTTCCAAGCCACTTGTTTTTGTTTGTTTGGTTCTTTGACTTTTCATACACGTTTCCCTCCCATGTTTTAATACGATTCTCGTGAATTTCCATTCTACCAGATAATATGAGAGTTTCGCACGTCAAAATGTTCTGAATTACACGCTAGGTTAGATTTTACTGTTATTAGTCGTTGTTGAATGGGCTCAAGAATCGTTTACTCTTATTTATATTTATGGAAAGCAAGGATTATTGTACAGAGAAAGCGAAAGAGAAAATACAGGACGGAAACTTTTCACACAACATAACATATGTATCTGTGTTGTTTGTGTATAGATTTTTCGACTTTGTTTCACATATTTCACCGTTCACATATGAGTACCTACGATACATAAATACATACATATACGTGTACCACAGTGGATGTAGAGATTGGAAGGAGGTGTAACATGTGGAGAACGTGTGAAGTCTAAATGTTCCAATCCGGATCCAGCAAGATTCCATTCTTCGCCAAACTTTATTCTCAAAGAATATAGAAATAGAATAAAAAGCAAGTTTGTGTAGACAAGGGAAAATACATACATGTGTATAGGAGAAGAGAAACAACAAAAGAGTATGTGCGTAGCTATTTACACTGGCATCCGCATCTAGGATTGAGAGAATCGAGAGCCGATGCCAAATGCCAACACAGAATTAACCATGTGTACACGCTTTTACGTAGACTACAAAAAACAAATAAGACTTTTCATCGTTTCATGCATGCATAATAGTCCCATTATTGGATTGCTTTCATGAGCAAATTGTTGGTTGGTTTGACTGTGTAGTGGAATTTCTCTGAAAATTATTACTATGTAAGTAGAACCAAGTTTAGTCTTTTTCTCCTAGTTATTGTTGTATTAGTATTTAGCATGAGGATTTTAAGTGTAACTTTTTGTGTACACGAAAAGAGGACAAGTCAAGAATCAAGAATACAAAATTTAGGCTGTGTGTGCATTGGATGTGTATATGTATGTATGTATATCATGTATATGGGAGGTCCGGACATGATGACGAGTCAAGTGTTGTGAATATAGAAACAACATGCAAAAATATCTCTGTCAATTCCCAAGTTTTTTCCAAATACTTTCTTCCTGCCAAAAAATGGCAGGAGTATTTTCAAGAACTGAAAAATAGATAAGGTTCGGGTACGTGGGTACAAGTCCTGCTACTGCAACTGCCCCTTATTTGCGAAATCTATGTTTTCAACAATACATTGTACCTCATGCATTATACAATATGTACATAGCCGGGTGAAAACTTTAGCATTGTATAGTTACACGTACTTTGATTGAAAATTTTGGAAGTTCACACAATAGTAAGTATATACAAACAGAACACACTAATAGAATATGAAACTCTGAGGACCTTGGAGTATTTAGGGACTGATTGTGAGTATAGGAAAGAAGTATCTGTATGCACCAATGAATCGTATCAATAATTTCCACTTCAAACACAGGAATACTAGAAGGAAAATCATTTTATTAATCTCGAATGTAGTCACCACCAAGTTCAATACATGTCTGCCATTTGAGCTGTAACAGCTCTATAATATCCTTCAAAAACAATGATGACGTTTTGAAATTGATGGAGTTTCAGAACCTCGATTTTTTGAGAGTTCACTCCTCCTGTGCCTTAGCCTTTAATAATTTAGCCGATTCTTGATATTCACAATACACTACGTCTTGTCCTCTCTAACTGCTAGAAATATCAGAAGAATCTGTCATCGTTAACTGTCTTAAAATTGAGATGACAAAATCCACCTCGAGCCGAAAAGAGTGATGCTCAGAATTTTTTGACAAAGCAAAAAATTTATGATTTTTTGGGAATTTTTCCCATGGACACGAGCAATTCTACATGGTATTGGCTACATTCACTGACTAGCTCTACCAATGAACTCTGTGACATGTATGAACATTTTGGCCCTGTATCCGGATTTCCCTGAGTTTTTTACCATTTTGTTAGCACATAAGGCTCTATAGGTTCGTTTTCACTACATGTCATCATCAAATTGCAACCTACCAAATTCAAATTGATTTGATGAATTAATTGCCTGTGCCCAAGACAGGGCAGGGGCACAGGATTCCGTCACTGAACTTTCGTGAATACCGGTTTCGTAGGATTCCGAGTACAGCAAAAAAACTGACTGAAATTTTTTTTATACTTCTTCATTTTCTGAGAAATGAAAATTTCCATTCTATATATCCCGTAGACTAAATGAGTGAGGCATGTCAAACTACGCATATCCACTAATCTGTGTGAGATATACTACGCGTGAAGTTATTTCCGTCGTAGATCGTCTAATTACAAAATGCAAGGGTTGATACGATTCATTGGTGCATAGAGATATAGAGAAGAGAACCACAAAACGTTTAATGAGTTTTCTTCTTTCAAATTTGACTACCGTATATACTGTTATAGAACCCCAGGAGTTGTATTTGGAAATCTTATAGAACCCCAGGGGATGTATAGCAGGGTGGGGTTCTATAACAGTATATACGGTAATCCTTTTCGTTTGTCAAACACAAGATTACCCATGTGTTAGCGTGAATCGTATCAATAATTTTCATTTCAAACACAGGAATACTAGAAGGAAAATAATTTTA
>JAIUND010001513.1:0-34205 GCA_034699125.1 Gisinianus flammeolus | reverse complement strand
GTTAATTATTCATAATTGATAGTTAAAAAATACTTGAAGTAATGAGATACTCTCTATTTCATCTACATTTTGATGTACAATACATTATATTTTTCCATCACATGGAATTCCATTGAAAATTTATTTGAGATTAGCGACCTACTTATATAGTTTAAAAATGTTACATTTTGTTTCTGTTATGGCACTCGCTTTAGTATTCACGCTCTCAAAACGTTGAATCCGTGTGTTGAACGTTTTTAGTAGTTTGTTTTATACCAACCAGAAGGAAATTCGGAATTTCAAATTCTACAAGTACTGGAAATTACGCTATATATTATTATTATTATTATTGTATTAGAGAGGAGAGAAAATACATTTTATATAGAAACATATACAAAAGAGATTTGGAAACGAATCCTTTCTAATACATCATGTACATTGAAATAGAAAGACAAAGACAAGATAACCGATATAAAGAATAACAAAACACCACCAATTTACATGACCAAAACCAACCAATTAACCAACCAAACCATGGTTAATGGTTATGCTTGCCCATAATAATACTATTGGAATCTTCCAGTGTATTATTGCAGTTTGATTAATATCTGCCCAGTTTTTTATATTATACAAGGAAATTACAAGGAAAATTAAAAGAAAAATTATTTAAGAAAGAACCTGTGTTCATTTTGTTATACAGATAAAGATAAAATTCTGAAAAAAAATGTTTGTAAAATGTATATTTGTTATTTGAATTGTTGTACGTTGTACTTTGGACTGTTCTCTTTTTGTGATAAAATAATGGGCAGATTTTGTTCTTACCTGAGGACCATTGTATTTTTTATTTTGATTTTGGTAACGAATTCGACCCTCAACTTGTTCATTTTGGTTGGTGGCAGTGGCAATGGCAATGGAATCATATGGAATCTGGTGCTGTTGCGGATATTGATAGTGTTCCTCATTATAATTATTGTTTCTTTGGCTATGGCTATATGTATTATCTCTCTTCACTCTCGTATTTGCATTTGCATTTACATTTACATTTGTATTTGTATTTGTATTTGCCCTGGACTCGGAGAATACTATTTGACTTTTTGAATTTCGGTTTGAATCATCACTTGGTTCTTTTTCCCGACTCCTACCCTCTTTAGGAAAAAAATTTGTGGAAGAGGAAATGGAGGAGAAAGGAACATCATTGGCACTTGCATACACAGGTAAACGAGTTTGAACGTTGGTTGTGGGCAAATATGTTTGCTTATTATTATTATTATTATTATTATTATTGGTTGAAAATCGGTTGGGGCGACGATAATGACTAGATTTATTTTGGTTCCAATAAATGCGCTTATCGCTAGAATCTTGTGGAAATAATGTTCGGCCTGTCCGAGCATCATCTCCAGTGAAATCCGAGGGGAGATAAGGCGAGTCTTCACCATTCAAATCCAAATCCAAATGATTGGGATCATCTGTAATGGTTGAATCCTGTTCGGATAGCAGTTCTTCAAGTAATTTGGCTTCTTGAGAGGTTAAACCATTTGGGATTGTGTTGGCCGTGGATGATGTGGAATAGTCACTATGCTCATTATAATTATAATCATGATCATTGTAGTTACTGATTAGATGTTCTTCTCCTTCTTCACTATTTGTATATGTATTCTCATTGTAGTCTTTATACTGTTCCACGGATGATGCTTGAACACTTGGACCCGTCCCTCCAATATTCTTGTAGTCTAACTCAGAAGAGTCCAGACCATCTCGATAGCCATATCCGGATCCATAACTGGGAGAGGAGTAACTCCCACTACTTCCGGTTCCGTAGTGGCCTTGTTCCGTTGTTGGATATGCATAGGATGAAGCCCATCCGTATGTGGGTTGGGACTGAGCTGGATAGTAGTAGGTGGGTTGTTTATGAAGGTGATGATCATGAGTATGCTCATGCTCATGATGATGATGATGAAGGGGCTGGTGGTAGTAATGGGGTTGGGATTCATAGTGTCCATATCCTTTACCATAGTGCTCCTCAGGATAATCATGACCTTTCCCTTTGTCACCATGTCCATGTCCATGATGTCCATGGAATAGACTGTGTAAATGATGAAGATGATGATGATGACCTTTGTGATGATGACCTTTGTGATGATGACCTTTGTGATGATGACCTTTGTGATGATGACCTTTGTGGTGATGACCGTGAATGAGGCCTTTGATACCTTTGAGAATGCCCGTAGTCGGAGTGATGTGAAGATTGACGAGGGGTTTGAATAATTTCGTCTTGTCTTTATCTTTCCCCACTTGGAAGGAGACTAAAGGATTAATGGAGAGAGGACCGAGTGGAATTCCTCCACCACCATACGGATTCTGTATAGGGCCTGTCCCTACAGGATTTAAAGGGTAACCACCGTCGGCTTGAGGGTAGCCGCCTGGTAAACCGAATGATACACCAAATGTGGGTTCAAAACCGAGTAGTCTACCAAATACTCTCTACGTTTTTTTTTTTCGTATATATAGTCGTTTGTGCAAAAAGTATAGTCAAGTATTGAGTGATTATATACATAGTGTGAGAAGCGGAGAGAGAGAGAGTGTTTGTGTGTATGATAGAGAGAGAGAGATAGGGAGCAAAAAAGAAACAAAAAATACAAAATAGATTAGAAACTGCTTACGTGCTTAGAATTATAGATATAAAAAATAAAAAGTACCTACATATATATTATAAATGGATAAGGAATTGCACCAACAAAGACTTGCACTTGTGACTCTTGTTGCAAAACCTATTAGATTTTTCAGGGGATTTCGGATATGGGGAAGAGGAATGAATTTGCATCTATTTTGATAAATAAAACACACTTGACTACAAGTATATTATATTGTCAAGTGCATTGTGGATGCATGATATAGTTCAATTTGGGAAGGAATTTCGTATAGAAAAGTCAAGTAAAATGATCAAAAACGGTCGAGAATGAAAGGGAAAGTAATGTATACTATTTTATGGACAATGCGGGATATATAGGATTCGGAGCTAAATACATATACCATATGGTTTATAGAATTTGTGAAGGATGAAAATGAAAGAATTTTGTATAAATGTATATATAGTAACACTTACAAGTCGATTACCACCTTCTAATTTGACTAATTGAGAGGGGTCGTCACCAAAGTCGTAACCCGCAAATCTTGTCAAGTTCCGTAATGTTGGAGAGTCACGTAATAGATTGCCAATAAGTCTAGCTTCCCCTACTGCTTTCTTTGTCTATATATTATATGGCCATATTTTTATTTGGCATACATTTTTCAATGTAAAATTTTTATACATTGGAGATTTTTACGACGGATTTTAAGTTTTTTTATTTGGTTTGTTACGTAGTCGGAAGTCGGAACAGATTGTTTTTTTTTGTGGTTTTCGTAACAAAATTGTTGGTCGTATATACACAAAAGTTTTTTTGTTCACAGAATATATAGTTCAGTATAGTTGAATATCACACGTTTGTTTGTTTTTTTTTTGTTTTGGACGAATACCAAGCAAAGACCAAGATCCAGACAGACAGACAGGAGACAGAAAAAAGAATCAATACATTCTCATTTTTATAATGATTCATTATATCATTTTTTAGTTACTTTTAGTTTCTTTTTGTGCTATATTTTAGTGATTTAGAATGTGAGCTTTTAGGTATGCCATTTTAAGGTATAATTCCATGCAACATGTTACATACGATTATTGAATTCACTTATATGATCAATTTTCCCCTTTTCCTTTCCCTTTTTCGTTAGAATGTCTGCAGTATTGATTAGTTATTGTGTACTGTGTTTGTTAAGTACTGATGACCTGGTAAAATGTTATGATTTGTACTAATTTGTTGGTGTCAAGTCAATTTAAATGCGCGTCAGTAGTCAGTAAATACTAAATATACATGTCCAGCGTGAGAGTAAAAAGAAATTTCATATCGTCAGAGTCAGACCCCTCAAATAAACCAATTTAGATCCAGTTCATGCGGGCATGCAAATGAACAATGAACCTTCCACCTCTTACCCATGAATACATTTACATAAGTATGTATAATAATTACATAGATTAATTTGTATAGTAACTATACGATAAACGTATATATCTCAAAAGAAATTCATACCGGCTCAGAAGCTCCATCCCCTTTGGTTGAGCTCTCAATCTCCTCACGTTTTCTCCTACGATTACTCTTCTCCGTCGTCTCGTTTTTGGACACCGTATCTGATGTTTGAACTTGAACGGGTTCGACAACCGTATCCGACTCCTCATCTACAGCTGCTGCTTCTGGTACAATGAAACTTCTCACACTACGACCAACATTGTTTTCAATAATCGAAGAGTTGGATTCAATTCCCGTCTTTTGATTTCTAGGATCGATACCATATCCAACTTGACCATAATTGGGTTGACCTGTCCCTGCAATGATTTCCCTCCCCGTGGTCCCTTGACTCACAATGTCCATGGATGAACATTGATTGATGGGGACACAGGCACAGTCTTCCACTCGATTGTAGTCCCCTTGGAAATTATTATTATTATTCCCATTGAACTGATGATGATTGTAATTGTTGTTGTTGTTGTTGTTTCCATTGGCATGATTTGGAGTACCAATCACAGCTGGATTCAGAGTTTGAGCTTGAGAGTAACTTCCAAGATTCGTCCCATCTGGTTTGGCAATTGAAATGGCTGGTTTGGTGTAGTCTCCAAAACCTCCTGCACCCGCACCGATTGCTCCATAAACTCCAGATCCATAACCTGGACCACCACCAGCAGACGGAGTATGATGAACATGATGATGAACATGCTCGATAACTTTACCAGAAGCCCCGATGGGAAGTGACCCCGGACCACCACCACCAAGACCCCCTCCAATAAGTCCACCACCATATAATGGTTTATTCCCTGGAATCCCATTGTTATTGTTATAGATGGGGCCGAGAGGTAAAGGCTTTGGTTGAGGATGATAAATTGGACGGGGTGGACCAGGATGGTAGCCCCCATGTTGTTTGCCATGACCAAATCCAAGTGGTGGGGGTGGTGGGGGGTAACTTCCTCCCCCACCACCGCCACTGCCATAGTGTCCACCACCATAATGTCCACCAATTAAGGGTTTCCCGCCGATTGGTATAGCTGCAATTGGTTGTCCAATAGGTTTGATGGCAACTGGTTGTACAAGAGTGACATCCCTTGCTGGTATTCCTGCTCCCCAACCCCCTCCTCCACCAATTCCTCCGAGTCCCCCACCAAATCCTCCGATTCCTTGACCACCGTGTCCACCACCAAATCCTTGAGGTCCACCAACAAATCCTCCAAATCCTTGAGGTCCATGGCCATGGCCATATCCAGGAGGGGGGCCGTAAGGTCCTCCCAAATCATGTTTGTTTTTAATTCCGGAAGCTGCAGAAGCTTGTCCGCACTGAAATGTATCAGGACATAGTGAAAATACAAATATTTAATATACACAGGGAAAAGAGTAGGAAATGATAATCATTATCATTCATTTGTTTTGCATTTTTCAAGTTTGAAGAAAGTTTTAATTAAATAATTGATGCATGTAATGTATGTACTTACATCCATAAGTCCGAGAGTACACAGTTTGTCCCGAATATACCCACGAGCTTCAGCTTCATTCCCATTAGCCAATTGTTCTTTGATGTGAGAGTCTGAAGTCAATTTACTAATCTCTTCACCCTCTGTCCCAAGTTCTAATTCCCGACCTTCTCTAGTTGCGTCCAGAATTGCATCGATGGCCTCTCTCGCATCATCTTCATCCTCATTTCCAGCCCCAAATGAACTGGCACCATTGGCATAAGCAGTTTCGGATGATTTTGTTCCAGAATTGGAGGAGCCATCGGGAAATGTGACTGCGGATGATATTGGTTTGGATTCTTGTGGGAAAAATTCACTACCCTCCGCTTTGTACGTCTCTTCATCGTCTCCTCCGGTGGCTGTCGTGTCAATGACACCGGATGCGGATGTAGACGTGGAATTCGGGGCAGCTTTGGAGCAGCCGACTGCCAGTACGAGCAGTAAAGCTGCGGAAAGTAAAAGTTTGAGATGATGATGATCCATCATCCTGTTGTTGGTTTTGGTGGACGATTTTGTCGTCATCCACTCGGAATCAGTTGGACACGGACTTGACTCTCTACAAATATATATAGAAAAGAATGAGAATATGCTCACAATTATAATAATCAACATAAAGATTAAAGATATTACATTACATGTGTTTGACATTTGACAGGTATGCGCGTGCATATCATCATTTGTTCTGATTATTATCATTAGACGGGGGGAATAAAGTATATTTATATTACGACGATAATATTATAATATGATGGTGATTCATCATCAGGCAACTAGTTTTCCAATTTCAACTGCTGGGGGAAACCTTTTAAGAGATTGAAATTGACAATAGAGAGGCGTGAAAAGGACAGTGAATCGTCATGAAAACCCAAAAGAAGGAGCTAGAAAGCTCTTTTAGGTATAGATTGTGATTGTGCACTACGGTCTATGCATAATGCATATATTATCTCGTATTAAACTGTTTCTTGGTAGATGCTGAAAGAGAATGTACCTGTATGAATGTGCGTAAAGTTGTGAAGGGAATATGAGCTGACTTGAGTCAGTATCGTTAACATTATTATTATTATTACGAGTATTACTACACGATAAATATGTACATGCATACCTACATTCGAATGTTACAGCGACAGTCGACTACTCGACTACCTTTTTTTCTAGCGTAATTAAACATGTCATTATATAGAGTTTCATGTCATAAATTGCACATTTTAAAATTATACATGGTGATTTATGTGCATGCTAACAGTACTTAATATTAATGTGTATGGTCAAGACTCTCAAGACGTTATTCATGATTCCATGTAGGTAAATGTAAATTATTCTAATGTCGTCTATATAGATAGTGCTTCTTTTTTGTTGTTGTGCTGTGGATTTTGGATGTATGTTTGATGTTTGAGACGGATTTTCACTTTGTACTCTCCACTCACTCATGTCTATATTTATCGTTATCGTATATCGTATATGGGATGGAATTTATACATTTTCTCCAGGTGTGGACGGACGGACGAACACTTTCATTCAAAATATGCCAATATCTTATACGTTGAAGCTTTCATTTTGTTTGGCATTTCATCCGTCTTTTATACTTGTTTGTACAACTTTTACTGACTTTTACTACCTTATTTAATTTGTAGTGGTGTGGAAGATGTCCACGTTTGGCAAAGTCAAAATTATATTTCCATATGCCCAATTTTATGATAAGTGTGGGGGAGGAGGAAATAACAAATTGTATACATTAATATATACACAACTATTTCATGAATTATAACAATTCGAGGGCTACCATTATTTTCCATCCATTGTTGAGTATTCAGTGAACACTACTCACAGTGCACTGACACTGAGCCATTGAACAGCAAGTACATGATCAAGAAGGTACGCCCCCGTAAAAAAAAAGAAACAGTCGTCAGTCGAAATGGAAAGCGTTTATTAATAATAATACCTAATTATGATACCAATAAATTAAATATAATTTGCCTAACTGGTTCCTCTTACTCTTACTCCTTCCATAAAATGAAATACCATGTTTTACTGTATTAATTCCCTATCTATTCTCCGAATGGACCTAAAAAAATTCCTTTCCGTTTCCTGTACATACAATCTACAGATATATTTGACGTTTGATAATCCTGTATACATTTCATATAAATGTTTAAATCTAAATGTATAGTAGGCTGACAAATTTGACAAAAATAAATCTGATCGTGAGTTGATTTTCTTTCTTTATATACATATAGGCGAAAATGTACATGTGTTTTTAAAAATTCGGGGAGAGATGGCTTTAATTACATTTTTACCTCTCTCCCATCTTTCTGTATGTGTCTGAGGTTAGTTTATTTGACTGTAGCCATTATTAATTGTATAGGTATTATTATATGGCAGTACAGGTTCATCCTGCCCATCTCAACTTTATCACCTGTCAATTTTAATTTACTATACGACTGTTAAAAAAGGAAACGGCGTAGGTACAAAATTGTATAGAATATTTCTTACGAAATATATGTAGTGCATATAGGTATTATGTATATATTTATGTACCCCGTGAATTCATAAAGTGCATTGCATGTAAAAAGCAAATTTCTTACTAGAATTCGTCGCAGCTCTCACCAAGATCAAAGATTCAAAGATGGCATATATATATTATGAAAATTAAATGGTTTATTTACACGTATTAACATAACAAGAAGAAAAACAAGTATATGCATACAAATAAATTCAAGTCAGTATGTCGTGTCATATGTGTGTTATTATTATTATTATTGTTGTTATTGTTATTGTTATGCTCTAACAGTTACGTATTTGACTCGGTGGGTCGGTGTAAATACTGATATGATATGATATGTAAAACCACTAAAACCATGTCTGATACCATATAACACTGTGTTAATAGGACGATGAATGTTTGACAGGTTCACCTGTCTGTAATATAAGACAGAGATGAGACGATGATTGAAGACTACGAATAATGTAATGCGAATAATTTCCCTTTTCTTCCCATGCATACGATATACATATATATACATACAATATATATATGCGTAGAATGTAGAATAATAATATTCCACAAGAGTTCTTTATATTTTCGAGAATGCGCTTTCATTTTCATTAACCGTTTCACTCCTCTACCCACAACACAACACAACACAGCACAGCACAACCTCTCTATGTATATACCCCATTCGACCATTACCTTACCTGACGACTCATAATAATAATCTTTCTATCTCTCCTTATTCATCCGTATCCTGTTATTGCTCTTATACCATCATCTTTCACTCTACATAATATATATACAGATATATAAATATGTATCTCATCGTCAGAGTCATTACCACAGACAGACGACGGTAGGCTCTTGACTCTCTTTACGAAAGCGTGGGAGCAAGAACAACAAAAAAAAAAATCCCCTATTAGAATTCATTTGAATATATATATATCCTAAACCAGATTGTCCATTGAACTTAAATTGCCTGTGGCTCGTACTCGTACTCGTACTATGTACTATATGCTTAAGTGTACTCCAGATTAAAGTGTTTGACATTACAGACAGTATTTATTTTAACACACACGTGAAATAACTTGGTCAAGTTTTTTTTTTGTTTTCAGTCGTGATTCTAAATTCAGTGACTTGAGCACTGTCAAAATGTGAGTAGTAAATTAGACGACATATATGCGACCTTTTGAATATGTACTAAATCATTTAGTCTAAATGTATCTGTAATTCACGCATCAGAAAGTGTACCACGACAAAAAATATTTCAGTTTGGTTTGATGAAAGTTACAATGTCAACAATGATTGCGTATGTACACAAAAACAAATGATCATGAAGACTCACAGTCAGTGAGTCGTAACTCTTTCTTTATGTATATATATGAATGAGGCATAAAAGAAGAAAAAAAAAGAAACATAAGACGACAAGACTTTGTCATGCCACAGCTATTATCTATTATGTTTCTAAAAGTAGGGAAAACGCATCATGTGTGTATAGAAATATAGCTGACCCAGATAATCCTGACACACGATAGACATTGAATTGACCAGCCCTTGGCCGTGTGGATGAAGAGAAGAAGAAGAAAAAAAGCTCAAAATTATGAACCCTGCATTCCATATTATTAGAGAAATTAAATTATATATATATAGGATTTAAACATTTAGATGATGGAGATTTATTTATGGGAACTACATAATAATATATAGCGGGACTATATTTCACAATTTTTGTTCTAAAGATTTTTCAGTTTTCTTCACTTTGTACAAGATTTTTATTACAAAAAAACTATTGCTCTTGGAAAAAAGATGTTCCTTTTTAAAAATTATAGCTGTGTTTTGAATTTGATAAAAGGATGAAAATGTTTACCGTATATGTATGCTGTGTTTTTCTGGATTACTTGATGGCTTGATTCAGAACAGGTCAAATGTCAAATGTCAAATGCTCAAGTCACTACACTTTGAAACTTTATTTTGAAAACAATTGAAAATAAATATAGGATTGTGTGTATACGCGATGATGAGAAAATGGGAATACCACAAGTTGCACAGTAACAGTAACTCGAGAAACTTTCTCAATCTCTCGAGGATCGAGTGTGAGATGAGAAATGTATTTGACGATGTTCCTTCCTCCTCGTCTGTTTGGAAACTGTGAATGCTGTAATGTGTACCGAGGCTTTTTATATTAAGAGTGAGAATTTCGGCACAACTCCACGAGACTGATCGTGAGGACGACTGCTTTAATGTATTTGAATGCTCAATTTCCAAGTCTTGAAAGCTTCTGCCTATTACTATTACATTACTACCTTGATATATTTTTTTTAAACTGAGAGTGGAATATGGAAAATAAATATGTATGTACGATACAAACAAAACCCACATCATAAGTACCGTTTGGGCATTGTTTTTACTCTATTCTCATGTTTTCCTGCATCCTGTCTGTTCGTGCTCTCAGTCGTTTTTGTTTTGCACAGTTTTTCCGAATCCAATATATAGATTAGCTGGCTCACTTTTACCCAAATGTGAACACATTTACACAGTTTTTAAATTTTTAATGGAAAATGGAAATCATAATACCTATATGAAATATAAACATTTTTGGCGGATGTTGATATTATTATTATTATTATTATTATTACTAGGTCATGTCATTCATCTTGTTATAAAATCAAGGCTAGTATAGAATGTTAATGGTGGGTATAAATTTAACTTTTAGTTTTTCTAAATATTGACTGGTGGTCTCATGGCACGCAGCAGAGAAATTCATCCGAGTATTCTCAGGGTCATTTAATTGAAAAGGAGAAAGGATTTTGTTGGTATTGGTAATTCCCTTTCCTTCATTTCTTGAAAGAAGGAATGCTGTATCCTGCATGTACATGTACTGTATGTATAGGTATGTGTAATCTGTACATACTTAATGACTGGGTTTTCCCCGTCATCCCTATATTTTCATTCTTGTTTGGTTGGTTGAGACACTTGAGACGGGTTTGTGATTGTAATTGTGATTGTGGTTTTTTTTATTGATCAGGGAACGTTTGGACTTTTGTAGTCACATTACATTACATATAGTGCATCACATTACATAATGGGGATTTCAGATTTCAGTATGTAATGTATTTCTTGCATTTCCCCACATTTCCCCATTTTACATTTTACATTTCTCAATTATTAGTATTATTATTAGTATTAGTTTTTTTGTGTGTGACCGTTTGATTGTTTTTAATGGATAATAGAGATGAATTGTCAAGTAGAAATGAATCTGAATGAAAATCATAATGATGAGGCTCAAATAACTTGAATAAAAATGGCATAATCATCAGCAACTTGTTTAGTAAAAATGTGTATATAAGTATGTGTCTCATTTCTTTGCTGTTGTTTGTTTGTTTGTTTTTGTAATACAGATGGATAAATGAATCATCTATATACGTCTGTGTCAAAGGAAGAGACAGTTAAACAAATGAAAAATAGAATATGATGGAAGTATTGTAATGGTCAACAGAGAGGCTCACAGTACGTATCATTGATATTGTGAAGGATTTTATGTGCAACAGTGACGACATATCGTATATGTACTCAGCAGCAGCATAGGTACAACCGGAAATGGATATGTCTATCTGATGGCCGGAGCAATCATATAAAAAAGTTTTTAAAAAAACCTATTGACAAGAACGTGTGGTTCATTGCATATTTGCTCCGGACAGGCTCAGTTGCACGAGAAACTCTCATTATTAAATAATGTATGGCTTCATATATATACCGCATGTGTTTAGTATTGTACTCCAGAGGATTAGTATTAGGTAAATAGTAAATATGTATGTACATATTGTACATTCTCATGAGCATTTGTTGCTATTTATTATTATTGTTATGTCGTCACAACTTTTCTAAAGTGATTTTATCTTATCTGGAGCTCATGTATGGCAGATGAGTGTAAGATAAAGATGTTATATATCTGTATATGCTGATATGCTCCATTTGCTTGTTGTAACATACATGATTCATGATGAATAAAAGATTTTAATAGGTGCTCATATATATTTCTAAACACATTCAGTCACTTTGCTTTTGTCTTTGTTTGTTTATTTACTTTTTTTCATTCATAAAACTGAGTATTTGTTTACTAGTCATTCACTTTCGATTTCTGGTGGTTGTTGAACCCATAATAATGAAATCTATAAAGATTTGTATGTTTTACCTTAATTCTGCAAATAGAGAGAAATGACTGTATAATATATTATGTCATTTGTGTGATGACTATATTATTTTGCATTGCTTCGCCAATGTGAGTTAAAACTAAAACATGTGTGTACATGTTTTTTGCTTTAAGTACCTAACTAAAGTTTAGTTGTGGTAACACTTGCAAAACGGCAGTGAAGGAATATGGGAAGATAAATATGAGTATATTGATTTGAAATGAATGACGAAAGTTTATTTAATTTAATTTAGTGTAATTTTATATTCATTAAGGAATTCACTCGTTGTATTTAATAGGTTGAAAATAGCATTGATGCCCGTGCCACACGTGTTGACATCCGTTTACTCGAGTATGGAAGTAAATCTATTATTGAGGTTTCCGACAATGGCTCTCGGATACAGTACGACAGAAAGATAATTTAAAATAACATATTTATGTGCTAACTGTGTGATTCATGGTCTATACTCACGAGTAGAACAATGAGTCGAAACAAAAACTTAAAAATAATAATTATTACGTATGGTTTGCAAAATCGACTACTACATATTCTGTGTATGTATTTACAAATGCTACAATTTTTTTCCCGAACAGGTGTGTGTCGAGGAGGTCAATTTTGAAGGTTTAGGTAAAACTGTTATTCTTCGTTTCAGTAAAAAATATCATTGCGTGTTTCAGGAATTAAAGGTTAAAGTGAAGGATGATTTCAACCAGTTTCAAGTCCATATGATTTATTAATAAACATTTTATTTTCTGTATTCGTTAATCAAGGTCTCAAACATCATATACATCGAAAATCCAACAATTTGCAGATTTGCCTTTCAGAAATGATGACGTCGAGATAGGGATTCGACCGATGGGAAATGGACATTTCCTTGACAAATCGGCGGATGGTGAGAGTTCGGGTAGTTCATTGAAATCGAATTGTTCGGAGGGGGAAAGTGGTGACGGTTTATTAGTGCTGCCGAGGATCGAATTTGGATTAAGTCTAAATCCAAATGCTAAAAGTTTACATCGACTCAAATCCATCCTTAAAAAAGATCATACATTTCCCGTCAGTCTGAGTGTGAACGAGTGAGAGAAAACACAAAAAACTGATCACAGCTATATATGGATTTTCAGACAAGTCGAATCCTCGTTACTTCTATACTTTCTTCGTCTTCCTCTCTTAATTCTGTTCTCTGTTTCGTTTTTCGCTTTCACTTTTCTCTTTTGCTTTGGACTCGGATTTTACACATTTAAATACGTTACAGAGGAAAACAAAACTTGAGTGTGCTCAAACAAATCGACGGAAAAACCCCAATCAAATTTTTTTTATGTATTTTGTTAACGAACTTTGTGACCAAAAGGGAAGTGAAAAATGTAAGTGATTTTGTAAGTGAAAAATGTGTGTGCCAACGATGATAATAATTGTGAAAACTTATATAGACAACTCGATTAAAATCCAATCAAAGATTTATTTTTGAGATACAGCAGAAAATATTCGGATTTTCCAAATTTTTGATGATCAATTTCATGAATTTATTTTTGGAGAGTTTGAAAAATAAATTATGGAAAAGAAGATAATTCTTATTTCCGGTAGTAGTAGGCTGGTCGAGTTGGCTGTACAGGTCGGATCGGTTGAGCTGGCGGTGAATAATAAGGTACTGGTCGGATTGGTTGAGCCGGGGGTGAGTAATATGAATATGGTCGCACTGGTTGAACTGGTTTAATGACCGCACTCTGTGCATATTCAAAGAAAATATCCACACAATTAATCATCTTTGAATAAAATGGGACTCAAACTCAAATGAAATGATCAACTTACTCCGGGGGAGATGAAAATCGTGAAGAAAACGGTAACGATCCAAGCAAAAGCCAGATACTTCATTTTGATTTGAGTTGTTTTTATTGTCTGCAAACCGAAATGTGAGTTATTAAAATTAGGAAAACGGTAGTATCTTAATTCAAGAAGATATTCACAATTAGGAGCTGATAAATGAATAAATGTGTGGACTTTACCTTTATAGTTCTTTCCGTGTCTATATATGGCTGTTTCCAGTGTGTGAAGAAGAAAATCTGGAATTGTTTTGCTTTATATATATACTCGACGGCCCAAGTTTATTGTGGAAATTCCATAAATAGAGTAAAAAACAGAGTTTTCCTTCCCATTTTGGTTTTTTTTAGACTTCCTGGATGGAAAAAGGCAAAAAAATTATTATGTAATTGAATTGTGTTTAACTAGTTCAGCTTAAATCAGCGGCATTCACAGCCACAAATAAAATTCTTTAGCTTCTAATTTCCTTGTGGTGTCTATGTATATTGAGAGTAAATGAAATATTTAGCACACATTAAGCTTAATTTACTTTAATTAAAAGGTCAGAGTTGGAGGAAATTGTTGAAACCGCATTTATAGCCACATTTGCATGTGAGCTATTTTCCAAATCCAAAACAATGACAATAACAGCACAAAATTGCATGTAAAAAGTTTCCCTGGGCAAGGAATTATCTTAGTTTTGGTATTTTATTGTTCTTTATATACAATTTTCCTATAGCATGCAAAAAATGGGTAAAATCCAGCCATGAATAAATGCAATAGGCGGGATTGAAATTTGACACACAGAGCTCCCATAAGCAACAATGTGTTTTTCATAGCTCTAAATTGAAGATGAAATTTTCCGCTTCTTCCCCCGCTTTGTGCGTACAAAATACTAACAGTGACAAAAAAACAGACTTGAACAAATGAGTACACATCTAAACACATTGAAATTGAATTGATGTAGGTACAATCAAATGGATGTTAAATTGATGGACAAAAAAATGATGAGAGTTCAAAAGTCAACGTTATATTTATTTTTTCTTATCGCATCACATGTCAGGACATTTATTTTTATTTATTGTGGTAACTCTTCCTTTCATCTTCGTCTTCTTGATCATTTTAAATGTTTCCATTTCACTTCACTCATTCCTCAATTCTCATTTACAGACAGTAAACAGACATTTTTGTAGTCCCAAACTCGTCGGAGGAAATTCATTACAAATCTTGACATTTTTTCTTCGGAAATTCGATATGATTCGTCAGATTTTGGTGTTTTTGGTGATTCTCGCGGTATTTCACAACGTGAAATTCAGTTGTGGATCCTCTCAAGGGGAAAACTCGGATTTCCTCATGAAATTCCTGGGGAAGAGTCAAGAGGTAACAGAATTCGGAATTGCACATTGAAAAATATACATAATTAAATTCAAATAAGGCTGATTTTATTAAGGGATTTTTGATGGTACATAGGAAATTATTGGGAGTCGGTTCAAACGTCAGTTGAAATCAACAAATCCGAGTGTGAAGCGAATAGTGAATTTCCTGGAGCGTAAAAATATTTACAAAGTCTACAATTTGAATCGAGCATTTGATGAGTGGCGACGACTCAATCAGAGTCAAACAACAAATGAATTGGAAGGGCATTTAAAAGAGATCATTTCGATCATGGTGGACAAAAGTTCTGAGGACTATGACAAACAAAATTTGCATGTGAATCCAAATGCGACAGGGAACAGTCTCACTTTCCGATCCCTCCTCAAATTCTATGTGCAAGCACCAAGTCGGACTTTAAAATACAAGTTATTCGACTATCTATCCAATCAATTGGAGTCTCATGGGAATTTTGAGAAAATGTCACTGGACGATGCCATCATTTTCACTTATGTTTGGCTCCAGGAAATTATCAATGGGGGTTTGATTCAATCTTCTCGAACTGCTCCTGGAGGAAATGAAGAGGAGCTTGGAAAGATTTGGACGGATGATCTCATTCACACACATGTTGAACGCAATGTGAGAGTTGTCGTGAGGGCTGCAAATAGAGATTATCCACCCTTTCCGGGAGGAAATGAGCCTCTGACCGTTTCTGAATGGTTACTCATTCAGCGGCAAAATTCCAGGAGCGTCTTTAAGGTTTACAACCTCATTCATCAAATGATTCGATCCTTGAGGAGGAATCAAATTGAAGTGGCGAGCGTGTACGAATCTCTTGTTGATGAGTACAAGAAGACTGGACGGACTTTGGATATTTATGAGCTCAACTTGATTGATTACCTTTCCTACCAAGTAAATCACTATAAAATATAGTATTAAGTAATAGTTAAGTCCATCGGCATTTAAATTTTACATAATTTATGATATTGCTGATCTAATTGATTTTCTTGTCATTTCGACAGATTTTTGGTATGTTCCAGTCCCATGCAGATCCCATCAGCTGGTGAATTCAGCAGCAAATCATAATTTAAATCGAGTAGCTATTTAATGACATATTTATTTGTTTCATTTTTATCCTTATTTTGTAAATAAAAATTGATTTCGTGTACTAGCTACATAAGTAAATATTTATAGGAAAAAGTTAAACATTTGTGATTTGTCTGAATATCACGAGATCACGACTACACACACACACACAGAACCAGCATAGCATCCTCATTGTCTTACAGTGCCCCAAGAAAGGTCACGGGAAATGAGAACATTTTTTAGTACGAAAAATCTGTAGAGGTCAAACGAAATCAATCGAGAAAAAAATCTTGAAAAGGGCAGGTTGAGAAGGGACTCGGAGGAAGAACGAAATAAGGGACAAGAAAAATTGAAATTGGTTTGGTTTACAAACTCAGAAAAGTGTCAGAACTTTTGTCACTTGCCATATTTTTCATTGACGCCTACACCATCCCTGTGTCAAATTAAAAAATAATACCAAAGATGTTGTGTATAGTGATTTTAAGGCAAATCAGAAATGTTTGAAATAATCTTATGTATAAATAAACGCGTTTTTAGGGAGCTCGCTTCGCTCCCCTTATGAAATGGCACATGTCCGTCCGTCTGTTCGACGATAACTCTCGAAAACCGATTGAGATTTTGACTCAGAGTCTTTTTTAGTGGGACTGTATTACTTATAATTGGGATGAGTTCGGAGATGGGCATAATCGGACTACCCGTTTCGGTTTTATCCGGGTTTTTTTTTCGGTGTTTTTGATCTGTTTCACTAGTATTTTTTGTTCTTAAACGATTCTGGGGTAAAAAAATCATGAGTAATCCGAATCCAAATTCCTAATTTAAAAAATCCGAATTGAAAACTCCGAGTTCAGTGTTTTTCGGAGTTTTTGACCTGCTTTCAAACTGTTTATTGTTCCTACCGATTCTGGTGTACAAAATCTTAAGGAATCCGAATCCGATATCAAAATCGGATAAATCCGAATTCTAGACCCCGAATTCGGCGGCTTACCCTGGATTTCGAGCAATATAAAGAAAATCCCTGGCCATGCCTGAACTTTCTCGGCCATGCCTACAATTTTCTGGCCATGCCTTCAGTCTTTTTTTGTTACACTCCGCTCCCTGGTTTGGACACTCCGTTTAAGTATTTACAGGGGTTTTTAGTATTTGAAGTTCTACAATATTCTACAATATTCTACATAGAAGAACGGGTCGCATACCACTATCTAGTTTAAAAGATATTTGAGTTTTCCTTTTGGCCGCTTTGGCGCCAAGGCGTTTCTTATGATTTTGTAACTCGAAAAATCACAAGAAAGAAATCGTCATATATTTTGTTTAAATTTAAGTAAACTTTGTAAATTAATTAAAAATACTTGCAATTTTTTACAAATTTCTAACTTTTCTATAAAATAGTCCATGTTTTTCTACATAAGAATATGCAACAAATCGGAAAATGGTATGCGACCCGTTCTTCCATCCACATCCTCATTTATCAAATAAAAAAAGGAGGAATTTCGTCTTGTGGAGTCATGACTGCATCGCCCTCTCATTTTTCACTAGCCAAACTAAAATAACGTATGTACATACACACACAAAAATTCGTATTCTAGTACACACAGTAAAGTAAATTCAAGTCCAAAAATTTCATTCAGAACTTTTGAATTTCAAGAATATTTTTGAAAAACTTGATAAAATTCTAATTACAATCACACATCAGATTTCATAATCAACTGTAGACCATGGCTGACAGACGAGTAAGTCTTGATTTCACTATATTGTGGGTTATATCGCCCATTTATGTGTTGTAAATATGCGAATATACTTACACACAAGTTTGTTTTGTACAGAATATGACTCTGCCAGAGTCATAATTTGTAAATAATGTAAGTATGTATACATGTCCTGAAGAAGGTTGTGAGAGCAATTTGTGAGAGCTTGTTTTTGTATTTTTTTTTCAGGCGGCTTACGAGGAGCTGGACAGACAGCTAATGGCCAGCACAGGACTGTCACCTCCTCACACGATGAACGATCGACATGATCATCATCGAGACAGGTATACATATTTGTTTTTAATAATATTAAATATGTGCTTTTTCCAATAGATTATTGAAATGTGTATTAAATATAAATATGATATTAATCTGTTTAGATCGAGATCGCTATCAAGACATCGAGAGAGCAGAAGAAGTTATAGTCGGTCTCGTTCTCCTCCCAGAAAGAGTAATGGTGGTGGTAGCAGATATGGAGGAGGAGGAGGAGGAGGGGGAGGAAGTAGAAGAGAAAGGTCATACAGATCGAGGTCAAGGGATGGAGGGAGAATGGGGAGCAGTCGAAGATCTCGTAGCAAATCCCCCATGTCAGGAAGGAGAAGGCATAACGGGAACAGGGTAAGATGAATGATGATTACTCACAAGGAAACTAAATTTTAATTCTTTGATTTATACATATATATATATATATATATACTTGTAGCTATAATTTGTAATGTGTCTTTGGTGTACTGTCATTCGATTGTAGGAAGATCCGGGACCAAACAAATGTGTAGGAGTTTTTGGACTAAGTTTGAGAACGACAGAGAGAGACTTGAGGGATGTTTTTTCACGATATGGACCGATTGAAGAATGTAAATACTTAAATTATTAATTATTATTATTATTATTCTCATGTATGTAGCTAATTGGTTTACTAATGTCTACGGAGCGTCCGATATAGTAGGATTCAAGTGAATGACTACTACGGATATCGTACGAGGTAGAAACTGATGATTGATACAAATTCGTAGGTACTGTTGTTATTGATGCACAAACGGGTCGTTCACGCGGTTTCTCGTTCATTTACTTTGAGTCTATGGAGGATGCAAAAGCGGCCAAGGACTCTTGTAATGGAATTGAAATTGATGGAAGAAGAATTCGAGTTGACTTTTCTATAACTCAGAGAGCCCACACTCCCACTCCAGGGATCTACATGGGCAAGCCAACGTATGTACAAAATACAATAGTTTCATTTGTAATTTGTTGTACACATATGTAACTTGAATTCAATATTGATACGTAATTTGACAATAATTTTGTAGAATGGAAGGGGAAGGGAAAAGAGGAGGTGACAGAGGAGAAAGAGGTGGCTCTAATCGTCGACGACGTGATGATGGAGGTGGCTATAGAGGTGGCTACAGACGTTCCCCATCACCATATTATAGTAAACCACGCCGTTCCAGGCACTCGAGATCACGCTCCTACAGCCCTCGTGGTAAGTACTACTAACAAACAAAAACAAAAGACCAAATGAAAAACAAACAAGAAAAAGTATTTTGCACTTTTATCTTATAAAGAAATCTTTTAAGACTTGTACACCTATACCTCTACTTGAAACTAATGCGTAGCAAAAGAAAAAAAGTTTTTACAGTCCAAAGTCTCTCAATATTATCTTGACTTAAATACATATTTAGGTATACATATATTATTACTATTATTATGTTCTACAATGTTATTTTGTTGTTTATCTCAAACTATAAAAAAAACTATTGTATATATACTTAGATAATATCAATTTGATTCTACTTTTCGATTTCCAACAAGATTTCTCATTAATTTTGTAATTCCAATTCTAATATGACATATTAAATATGTAATTAGTTAGGTATTGACAAGGAGGAAAACTATTTAATAGAGTGATATATGTCACATTAAAGATAGCCAGTATACAAAATGATATACATCACAGTTAGATTTAATTGAAAATATAGTAAAATAGTAGTTAAATGTTATATTCTACATACGTATATATAATTCCTCTTACATATATTTAACATAAATATATACATATGATATTGTACTTTGAATAAAGATTAAATATGGATTTGGGTGTTGTGATGTATTCAGATGTGAAGATTAAATATGAAGAGTAAATGACATGAACAAGTTGCATCTCTCTCCAGCAGGATTTAAAAGAATATTTAAGAAATAAGAAAAAAAGAATCCTTCTGTAAGAAAATTCAAGAGAAACCTATAATAGGGAAAAAATAATCTACAAGAAAAAAGAAAAGAAGCATGAAAATAAGAAAATTGTGATCGTCGGGTTGTGAAATCTAAATCTCAATCAATCTCCCCCCAAAAAAAGTAAATTCATCATCCCAAATAATTAATTTTCTACATTTGTTTCATTTTTTTTTGTAAATGAGAGATTGAAATTGGATGACGCAAACCGACTCAGCATCAGCAATGCAGAAATTGGGAAAGAAAAATGAAAAAAGAAAACTACATAGGTACTTAGTATTTACATTCATTATTCTTTCAGCATTTCTTTTTACACATTGTTTGTGCGTGCTGCTGTTGAGTTTTTTTGGTTTAAACTTTTAAAGAAAGAAAACAAGAAGGAAAAAAGAATTTCTACTGTTGAGGTACAGTGAAAAAAGAAAAGAAAGTTCAAGAGAGAAATTCGGGAGGGGGTGGATTTTTCGCATCTATATGAGAAAAAATTTTCATAGAGAAAAGGCGAGAAAAAAGTTGTACTCAAATAGAAAATAGAGAAGAAAGAAGGACATTTTTTCTCAACCCCCAAAGAATCAAGTCCTTTCTTCATCATTTTTTTGTTTCATAAATATATCTATTTTTAAATAGCTTCTGGGTAAGTTTTAATAATTCTTCCAATTGGTGATGGTTGTCGGTCGTTCAGTGTGATGTAGGAATTCAGTTTGCTGCTTAATATTTAGCTTTTCAAATTTGCATTTAAATCCATCTGCTACTATCCATCTTGTTTGTCTGAATTAGAATATTTGCTTTCATTGTACACTTTTGCCCTACGTTTTTTCCCTTGAACCTTGAACATATACTTTTTCAACCGTCGAGAAGACTGAAAAAGATGGACCATTTCATTTATAAATATAAGTGAGGAGAAGACTGATGACCAGAAAACGTAAGTATTATACAAGTTATGGAATTGTCCAGACCGGAATTCATTACATTTTTGTACAGTTTTCATCAGTTGTCAATTTAAAGGATGATAAATGATTTGAAAGAATAAATAACAATTTTGTAATGTTTATTACAACTATACAAAACTCAAAATGATTTGCCAGCTTGTTTTTTAACATGGGAGTCTAATTCATTTGCATTTCATAATAAAAAAAGTTTGGAATTTTTTCGTTTGTACTTTACGAATCGAGCAGACAGCATTTGACAATGAAAAATCATAGCTCGGAGTTTCGTACTTTATACGGAAAATCCCGTATAATGCACCTTGAGTGGAGTGACGTATGGAGTCTTCGTCGAGTTTGGTCAAGTTGGACCACAATGTCAATTTACACTGGTGTACATAGTGGAACCGGAAGTGACAAAATCTCACTTCTACAACTATTCCCTGAATACTGTAGGAGTCAAAAGTTGACCAAACCATGTCACTTCCGGTTCCACTATGTACACTAGTGTAAACTGACATTGTGGTCCAACTTGACCAAACTCGCCGAGGACTCCAATCAAGGTGCATTTCCGTATACGGAATTTCGTAGAAATTACACAAAATTTTCCGTATAAAGTACGAAACTCTGAACTATGTGAAAAATAAATGCGTCATGGATATTTTTTATTTTTCAGTAGTATTACTTTTTGCAGAAGCGTGCGTAATTTATTCTCATACAAGTAAGTAGCTCTTATAAGTACGTTCTGACATCTTTCAATATAAACCACGAGAAGCTGAATAAATATAGATACGAATTAATAGGTGTGTCGAGTATGGAAATCAAAGCATAATCGTATCAGTTGCGTAAACAATATTAAAAAAATTCAAGGAAATTCGCCGTCTCTACTTTTAATGGAATTATAACCAGATTTTGTGTGATTACGACGAACTTCATACAATAAGAGAAGGCCACGTCTTTTATATTGTATTTACATATTTATATATTTTAGATTGATGTTGAATTCTGGTACATATAATGGAAATTGACTGTTTTTACGTGGAAAAAGCATCTGCTATTTGCAATATTTCTTTAGACTTTTATTGTGGTCGTTGCGCAATATTTGATGTGCGTTGGGTTTCTTTCATGCTTTCTATATAGCTGCCATTTGTAGATAGTTTTTCAGTTTTCATATAAATAGGGCTGTCGGAACTGGGAAAAGTTATCATCATCATCATCAACTTCCCTTTTTTTTGCAAATATATTTGCGTAGAAAATATTTTGAAATCTCCTTTTCTCAACCATTTTGAATTTTTTTTCCAAAATTATTCAAAAATGTCTTCAAAAACCATGATTCTTCTCATCTGCCTCGCTGTTTTGGTAGCAGCTGCCTTCTCTTCTCCAGCAGTTGTAAGTTCAGACTTTTACTATGTGTGGGAATAAGAAAACAATAACTGAACAATATACTAACAGTATATACATTTTTGTGAATTGTACTTTGTAGGTTGCTGCAAGGACCTGGTATAAACCTTTTACTGGGTCAATGGCTGGGACAGGCTGTTGGAGCAACATGTGGACACAATTGTTTGTTGGTGCAGGATGTCAAACTTAGGAGCCTAACGATTTGACGCCCTCAAATAATGGAATTTCAAAAAAAATTTAGTTGGTCTCATTGTATATGAAGCCGATTTCCTCTCTCATCTTTTATTCTCTAAACTATATATGTACGAATTTGAAAAAAATTTTGCCTTTCTTCTCCTTTTTCTTATTCTACCGGAATCTTATTTTGTGCACATACACCGAGGAAAATAAAAAACTATAGTCTTTGACAAATCTAAAACAAATCATGTCAACTTTATTTTTTTCATCTCATATATATATAGGCACTGAAAATTTATTTTAAATATACTTAAAATTACACGAAAGTGCACCCCTAATCAGTCATCAATTATATGCAGCTGAGAGGACAAAATTAAAAAATACATATGTCATTACGTGAAATTACTTTATACTTTAAAGTCGATTGACCGTTCATGTACATGTCTGAATAAATATAAATATGTTAACATAATAATGACATTGGATAATGAAAATTGAATGCGCCATAAATTGGATGGCACTGTGCTTCAAGCAGTTGTCGTTTTAAATGCACAATTAAATTTTTTGTACAATTAGTTTTAACATTTTGACTTTACTGTGGTTCAACTGTGGTTGAATTAAAGTACGATTGCATAAGCATATATAACATCTGTGTACTTAAACAAGTCAAGAAATTCACTGATCTTGACTTTTCGTAGAATTAAGCAGATTTTTGATTATATTATGTGTAGAAGTGGATAGAAAAACCCGTTCAAGACTAGTTTAAAAGATATTTGACTTTTCCTTTTGGCCGCTTTGGCGCCAAGGCGTTTCTTGATGATTTTTAAATTCAAAAAATCACAAGAAAGAAATCGCCATATATTTTGTTTGAATTTAACTAAAGTTCGTAAATTAATTAAAAATATTTGGAATTTTTTTATAAATTTCTAACTGTTTCTATAAAATAGCCCATGTGTTTCTACATAAGAATATGCAAAAAAGTGAAAATACGTCTTGAACGGGTTATTCCATCCACTTCCTCATATGATTAATCTGATACAAAGGAAAGGCATTGCTTTTGGATTTTGGATTGACGTCAACCATAGATATCGAATGGAAGTCAATAAAAGCACATCTGCCATTTGCATTTATTCTTTGGCTTTGGATTTTGCTGAATTATAGGTATTGAATTGCTCACTCTTTTAACGTGCTTAGTTGCCATTCTATGTTCTCTCTTTTGCTTTCTCTTTTCTTTGTTTTCTTCTATACAACCTGGAATAAAATCAGTTAAAATTTTTTTGTCAAGCATATAAAATAAAAGATGTGTACAATTCATTTTTAATTATTTAAAACTTCATAATTTGTGAAGAAACAGTTTTTTATTAACGTGTTTGACTAACAATGGCTTTGAAAAATATTGTTGAAGATCATGCAATGTACTTATATATGTACATACTTCTTATTTCAACACAGGACTATATAAGTATGTATGCCAATAGAACAAAATCATCAGTTAAATCCTTCAAACAAAATATCCACAATTTAGTCAATTTAGTTCGAATTGTTTGTTATTTTGAGGCAAGGATTAAATAAAATATGTATATAGAAAAGCCTCTTTTAGTATGAAATCTGTTTCGAAAGGTGACTTACATATAATATGCATGTAATTCGTTTACCAGGGAAAATTCGCCTGGTCTCTGCTAGGCCTAATTAATTAATTATCTCATTTTTTCCTTTTCTCTCTATAAATTGTATATTTGTAATTTAAATTCAGTTTTTTCAACATCAGTTGAAAGTCTTTGAACATTTATTTGATTAGAATACGTATAATAAAAGACGTAATAAACCTTTTAAGAAAATCAACTACGTAATTCGATTATTCAAGTCAATAAACATCACATATACGTACTTATGTAAGCGCCATGCAGTTGTACAAATAGTATTTGAAAAATGCATACATTATACGATATGTATCATTCATTGTTCTTAATTGGCGTACAAACATCTCTCGCTTTTATATTGTTGCTTTTATTCTTGTCGTGTGTAAAACATATTTTCTCGCTCGCCACACGTTTTGCTCGACTTGACGCCTTTGCGGTGAAATCTCGGATATGCTAAATTTGACAAAGGAGCAGAATATTTAAATATATAGGCACTTCTATAGAATCTTGAAGTCAACTCATAACCACACAAATGGCAGTCAATAAATCCAAATAAATTCCCACTCATTTTGCATATAATGACGTTGAAAATCCTCAAAGAGAGACCACAAAATAATGTGGTTCTTCTGAATTGTATTGAGGAGATATTATAGGCTTTGCGAATTCTTCTGAGTATTTATCTGAACCCGCACAATAAAGGGCGAATCAGATATAGATTTTTCCAGTTTTTCCTACATTGTCCTTTTTTTTATCCTTTTCAAAACTAAAAAAGAGGACACCTTTTTTTTATTGTGAACTGAATAATTCCGAATTTCAATAGACTAGAAATCTGTTGACTATAAAACGGTAAGTAGATTCTCGATTTGACATCATTCAAACTTTTGTTGGTTGTGTGAGGAGTATAGAAAAAACTTGAAAAAAAATTAAGGTTTCTCAAATTTTCATCATGCAATCCAAAACACTTCTGCTCATTTGTCTGCTCGTCGTCTGCTTTGCTGCAGTCACTTTGTCGGCTCCTGGAGTCGGGGTAAGTTATTTTTTCCAGAAATGTACAAAATCTTTTGAAACTTTAAAATTTTCATAAATCGTAAAAGTTGAATTTGATTTGATCCTTATAGAGCTTGAGATGGAAGCCTTTGCCAAAACCTATAAACGCAGCGACAGGCCAAAAGTGTTCGTGGGCATTTTGGGCGGTGGTATGCACTAGTTCTTAATGATTTATCTTGGATGCTCATCATGAAAATCTGTCAGCCCTATATATTCAACCAACAAACAAGTCAAGGACGTGTTCAGAGGAAAACCTTAAAGACCACAATTTCTCAACTTTGTCCATATATTTTGCCCATTAAATCATTCCTGTAAATTCTACAAAAATCCTTCTGTGAAAATTCTTTTTTTTTTTCAACTTTCTTGGAAAACCTTCAAACATTCATTTCATTAAAACGTGTATTAATAAAACTTAATAGAAAATTACCCGCAGTCTTTATATATTTTATTCATTCACATCAAACCTTTATAAGCATCAGTTGTGCAAATACATTTGCATACTTATATACATATATATATGCGGTTCATCATTTCGAACAAAAATACCTCACGGTTTTGTCATTTTGCTCCTCTGACGTCATTTTGTGGTGAAATCTCGGATTTTTTTACATTGTATTAAAAAATAACTTAACAGAAAGACAGAACGCTTATCATTTCTGCATTCAGCTCAAACAAACAATGATTATTATCCAAATCCAGATAAATTCCTATTCATTTTCCACATTAAAAAACACTCAATGCAATGACGTCAAGCAATAATATCTATTTTTCTTTGGATTTGAGTCCTATATATATATATGAAGAATTTCAATGGAGTTACACTCACACAAAGGGTGAAGGACAAAAATCAAACAGATTCCTTATTGTTCCTTTTGATCGTGTTCAAAATAAAAAATAGGGCACATAATATATTATATTATGTACCTGTGCATTTGTGCACTCAGTAATTTCTTTTCCTTATAGACTGGAAATCTGGAGGGATGTGTGTGTGTTGGCTGACTATAAAAGTGCAAGTAGATTCCCCATTTCCATTAAATTATTCCACCCCGTTCGCAAAAGCTTGCGAGGAGTACAAAATTAAAACTTGAAAAACGTTTCTCAAATTTTGATCATCATGCAATCCAAAACACTTCTGCTCATTTGTCTGCTCGTCGTCTGCTTTGCTGCAGTCACTTTGTCGGCTCCTGGAGTCGGGGTAAGTTATTTTTTCCAGAAATGTACAAAATCTTTTGAAACTTTAAAATTTTCATAAATCGTAAAAGTTGAATTTGATTTGATCCTTATAGAGCTTGAGATGGAAGCCTTTGCCAAAACCTATAAACGCAGCGACAGGCCAAAAGTGTTCGTGGGCATTTTGGGCGGTGGTATGCACTAGTTCTTAATGAATTATCTTGGATGCTCATCATGAAAATCTGTCAGCCCTATATATTCAACCAACAAACAAGACAAGGACGTGTTCAGAGGAAATCCTCGAATCTCTCCACTTTGTCAAATTTATCCACTTTATCTCTGTATGACTCCAAAATTTGGAAGAAAATCAAATCTTTTCATTATTTTACTTGTATTTGAATTTGACATATGATTAATAAAAACTAAACATTTCTGCATCCGAAATTCCTCCTCATGTACAATAATTCTACACATGGCGATTTCCTGCCCCAAATAGGAAATATATTACATACATATATCGCCTGTTAAGTTCACAAGCGAACTATAATTATTTTCCTTAATTTCGTTGACCTGCTCCAAAGGTCAAATGGCTCAAGATGGAGTTTTGGGTCCTTCGACATTATTGTCGGCCATGACGTTTTCTGTCACCCTGAATTTTTTCAGAATTTTACCCACAAAGACGGACGCAGTAGGAGCATTTCCGCAAATTAAGGAAAATCGTTATAGTTCGTTTGTGAACTTAACAGAGGCTATACAAGTTTATGCTGAAATCTCAATGGAAAAGTGTGTGATGTGGAGACTTGAACACAATTCCTGAAACTCTCTCACGTCTCACGCCTGTCCATTTACGAAGACAGACTATATATATTTACACACAGACTGACTACAGACTTCTTTCGCACATTTTGTCATCGCTTTTCATACCAGAACAGTTACGCAGTATAGTGTGAAATGTCGACTCGAGGACAAGACAAGAAATTTTTGTGATTCTCTCTCTTCATCTTTCTATATACTCTTCCACACACAATCACAAATCACCATCACAAATACATAGGCAAATGACGAATAATAAAATTCCTAGTAGGACGACAAAAGACAGCAGGGATTTAATTATTGAAGGGAAACCCAAGAAGCTCACGAGTCATCAATTCAAATTCCCTTTGAAAAAATCTCCAGTCTGTTCCCGTACACAGTGTGACTGGTGTCAAGAACAATTCAAATTGGACTCGGAATTAAAATTAAATAATCATCCTAATTCATTGGAACACCAACCTACAGAAAACTACACATACAAATATCACATTGATCAAAACTACATGTGTATCACTGGGAGCACCAGCAATCCCAATCATTTCAATAGGGATCCGAACAACATGAGTGAAATTGAAAGTGAAAACCCGTCTTCACATTATAGGAATTTAACCCATATTAATTTTAATAAACTCGACCAGCAGGATCGTCATATTCAGAGTCATGGAGGTGGACTCAATTATGTAAATTTAAAGGAGGATGCAAATTATTTAATTGATTTCATATCCACAGCACGAGCAGCAGCTCAAGTTCAAGTTGTCCAGAGGATCCATCCTGAGCTTGATAAATTAGAATTAAAATCCCCATTCAGTTACAGCTATCGACCTGTCATTAAAAGTGCGACGAACCCATTTCTAGAACCTCCAAAAGTCATCATTCAATATTTAAATCCAGACAAATCTTTGACTGGAGCCAAAAAAGACTTTCAAAACCAAACATCAAATTATTCAAAATAATTTGAGCCGCAGCAAAAAAAAAAACCCAGATAAATGTGGAAAAACACAGAATATTTCTTCAACTAATTAAAATTTGCTCCACACTCCACACGTTTGGTTCCAGCATGTTGTGTGTGGATTGTGTGTGTGACTTTGCGAAGCAAAATTGACGAGTCGTCACCTGGCACTGACAATGAAAGTTGTTGAGAGTTGACAGTGTTTTCCTTGCACTATCTATATAGATATACATCATGTTTGTAGGTCTAGTTCGTCACGTCACGTCACGTCCAATCCCCACTGGCTCAATCATATAATCACCGTGAAAAATAATGACTCGAGTGAAAGTGTGAAAGGGAAATGGGAAAAGAAAAGATGTGAGAGAGAAAAATCACCGGGTCGCTCCAAAGTCGAAACCTACTCAAAAGACTGTACACATATCAAAAGAAGAAAAAGCTGAAAGCCACTTGAGTTGAGTCTCTCTCTCTTTCCCTCATTTCGGTTTTCACCCGCTGGAAATCCATTTCTTTGTCGTCCACATTCAATAGAACACTTTCTGACCGACTAAAAGGTTTTTCATTAAGCTCTCTCTCTGTAGAACTCCCATTCGACATTCGAGTGAGCTTTTTTTCTTCAGTTTTCATAGTTTTCTGCACGGTTGTTTGGCCTACCTATACAGATATATACCTATACATTGTATATTCCTATTCATCAACTTTTGTCTATTGAAAAAAGCTCTCACTCTCACCATGTCACTTCCAAAAATTTCAGATTTCAGAGTCGAGTCGATTAACGTTCAGGACAACATCAAATGACGAAGCTCAGCTCATTTCCATCCCCACACATATACCTACGATATAACAGACAGAAATAATGACAAACAGTCACACTATATAAGGAACAGTGTGAGTTTCATACATGATTTATGATTTATATCACCTTTAATTTATCGGCGTTTGTTATCTCTCGTTGCCTTCACTTCCTCCGTCCTTCATGAGCTTCATGAGAATTGTGGGATTCATTCACAAAATTCTCCCCTAGTTGCCTACTTTTTCAATGTAAATGACTAACTCGTATATGACAATGAGCTCGTTATTTTTTTCCATATTATATATTTGTGTACATATAGACTGTGATTTTTCGGGCTATTGACCTACATTCACCACAAAAACAATCATGAACAAATCATGTGACTTTTCTTGTGACTTTTATTGTTTTTTTTCGTGTCATTTTATAATATTATACACTATTGTGACTCATTTTTTTTTAGGGAGAGATAAAAAAGTCCGGAGTATATGCAAGTGATCGAAAATTTATGTTATGTGGAGCTGAGTGAATTCGATAAGCGATGAGTGATATGTATAGTGGCGATAAAAAGTATAGCGATAAGAACTCGAGTTCACTGGAATTATTTTTAACAAGAGAGAGAGAGACAGTGGAAGATTTTGTATTAATTTAATTGCATGCCATTCAATATTCAATCCATTCGATTTGTCATGCATCGACCAATATTATACACAAAGTTTCGATTCAATTCAGTTTTGAGCTTTTCAGTCCAGTCAACGCGATTACCATCATTTTTATTTTGTGTTAGAATTATTTTCAATTGAGTGCCACATATACCTATTAGTTCAAATAATTATTGATTTTAATTATGGATGAATATCGGACTAACTGTAGTTGTGAAAAAATTGATACAAAATTTAATAGTATTTTAAATGGGAATGGAATTAATTCCATAATGAGAACTCGAAGGAGAGAAGATGAAATTATTTCATCCCGTGTAAATGGAATCGCGATTCCCAATTGCAATTACAAAACTAAGTGTATTAGGATAAAAAAATCTGACGCGCCTGTAAATGTGGAATATCAAAAAATCCTGAAACGATTGTTCAGAGTGTCGATGTGGGCTTCATTGTACACAATCATAGTCATATTTTCTAGTTATTTTAGCCCTGTGGAGGGGAAACCTCAATCTTTTTTGAATCATTTCAGCAGTTACAGTCAAAGTTCAAGTGTGAATTTCAATGTTAATGATTTCAATGATAATCATTTACTGGAATTGGGTCTTGTTGCAAATTGTACAATGCCAAGTGGCTCGAATTTCCCTCAGGATTTATTTTCAGATGAGCAAAGACTCCACGGAGCTCTCACAATTCATTTCCTCGTCTCTCTCTACATTTTCTACGCTCTTTACCTCATTTGCGATGACTATTTCGTGCCGAGTGTGGAGAGCATTTGTCGAGGTTTTCTCACAGTTAATTTACACACGCTTTCATTTGAATAACTCCATCATAAATGGAGTGTGTCAATTCAATTTATCAACATGAGTTTTATCTTTTATCCTTATTTCATTTTCACAGAGACGAAAATTTCATCGGATGTGGCTGCTGCGACTTTTATGGGCAAGTTTTCAAAGAATTTTATATATATCGTATATTACATATATACAGACTTTCTCTCATTTTTTTCCGTACTGCAAATGTCTCATTATCCATATCTATATGGTAATTTCTCATGATCTATAATTCAGCTGCTTCCACATCCGCCCCGGAATTATTTACGAATTTCATTGGGACTTTTGCCACGGGTGGGAATTTGGGTGTGGGGACGATCATGGGGAGTGCCGTCTTCAATATTTTGTCTGTAGCCTCCGTTTGTGGGATTGGAGTTGGATGGACTGTCGAGAAATTAAAGACTGGGGATGGTCGAGTGGTCAGTTAAATACATTTTTCATTTTGTTAATTAATAAGACATTTCGTCAAATATACCTAAGATATGTTGTTAAATGTTAAATTAAGCATTTTTTAAATTAGGGCTTGCCCTTAGAGTTTTTTTCTTTAACTCGAGACTCCGTGTTTTATTTGATATCCGTCGGAGCACTCATTTTGACTCTGTTTGACATGCGAGTCCATTGGTATGAGGCTCTCGCTCTCCTCCTCACATATGGAATCTACATTGTTGGTAATAAGATCAAGATCAAGTTCGAGTTCGACTTCGAGTTCTCCATTATCGGATTCTGATATCAATTTCAAAAGAAATTTAGAAATTTTACAAATTATCTGGGGGGGGGGTTGTTTTTTGTGTGTATAGCTTTGCTCTACAATGGGACTTGTAAGCGGTGGGTGGAGTATTTTGTGTATAAGATCCACAAATCTGGGAAGACGCGAAACAGGATCTCGATGGCTGCTTCCAGTAAAATCAGGCCATTTGAAAATACTCCTCTCCTCTTTACTGGTGCCTTTTTTTAAATTCTCGATTCTCAATGCATAAAAAATATCGTTTATGAAAACCATATATGGCAGAGGAATTTGATTGAATTTATATCAATTTATGTACATAATTTGGACATATATAGAGAACGAACGGGGTGTGACAAGGCCAGCGAAGATTGATGGAGAGCCGTCGGTGGAAGGTGAAAGTGGTGAAAGTGATTTGAGCTTGTCTTCGAATGATTTTGATGAGCTTCTCATATCAAAAGCTCTACTTCGCTCTGCAAGTTACTGCATCGAAGAGAAAAGTATATAACACATACATCTAAAGAAATTCCGTATTCTCTAGAAAACTACATATAGCTTGACTATATATAAATGATAATAATTAATAAATCACAATCACATCATGCGTTGGATTGTATTTTGTAATTACTAATTCACAGTGGATTGGGGTGTTTTCTCCTTCCCGCGAGGTCAAACTTTGCTCATTTGGACTGAATGGCTGGCAAGTTGGCCCATTCGTTTCGCCTTCACGGGTAAAAAAAACTGATTACATACAGATATTTTGAAAGTTTTCTGGAAAGGTCATTCGCATGGTTAATTGATAATAATTAAACTATTATTGTCCTTACAAAGTGACGATACCGGACTGTAGAGAATATAAATTCCGGAAATGGTATCCTCTCACACTCATCATGTGTGTTTTATGGATCGGCACGCTCACCTACGTCATTTCATGGATGATGACCATCATCGGCGACACCCTCGGAATCCCAGAGTCTGTCACTGGGTAACAATAACAATACTTCTTTATTATTAATAATCACAATCAACTCCATTTTAAATTCCCTACATGGAAAAATAAGGAAACTCATTAAAATTTAAGTATGTACTTTTACTTTTTGTTTTGTATTGATTCAATTTACGATTAGATTGACTTTTCTGGCGGCAGGTACATCGATCCCTGAAATTGCATCGAGTGTGATTGTTGCTCGACAAGGTAAATATTTAAGTTATTAACTAATTAATTAACTAATAAATGGAGAGTCCGAGTTTAAATGTGATTTGGATTTTCTTACATATATATTATAGGGCTAGGCTCAATGGCTTTGAGTAATTCCATAGGCTCGAATACTTTTGATATCTTAGTCTGCCTCGGATTCCCATGGTTAGTAAAGATTCTGATGATGTCCGGTGATGAAATGAATTACGTGGAGATCAACTCGGCGGGTTTGGAGTATTCTGCTGGGCTCATGATCACCACTCTGCTCATTCTCTATGTGATTATCGCCTGGAATGGATTTTTACTGGATAAGAAAGTCGGTTGGGCAGCCTTAGTCATGTACATTATGTTCATTGTGATTGCCATTCTGTTGGAAATGAACGTCTTCTTCCAAGTCACACTCCCAGTCTGCCCTCAGTAATTTAGTTAAGTAATTAATTAGCCATTTTGTAATGTAATTAATTAAGAATTAAGCACACACTGAAAGGAAAGTACTTGTGTCTATTGTGTGTAGATTCATTTCATCATGGGAATCGTCAAATCCCGATTGATTAATGCTCATTTTCTATGTTGTAACGTGTGTGTAAAGTTGTTTGGCCGTTGTGAATTATTCAAGAATAACAAGATTGTTATATAAAATTACTTAAATAAAGTAAAAAATTGTTTACATTCCATAAAAAACCTTCCGTTTTTCTCTCTTGGGAGATGAGGAAATGTGGGAACTTATTAATAAAGCAGTTTTGGCAAAATTATTTTAGTAGGATCTTCCGTGTCCAGAGATGAAACTAAAAAGTTGCGTGTGTGAAATACAAATGATTTGACTTTTTATCTCAGTCTCTATGCATGTCAGATCATGATCAGATGGCAAAGGAGCGAGAGCGAGAGAGCGAACGAATGGAGCGAAGCAAAGTTTAGTTCATTCAAGGCAAACAACAAAAATCAACTTGTGAGAAAAACCAAGAATATAAAAATAAAAACCCATATCCCCAAAAAAAAGTCAAATCCAGATATATAATCATAAGACAACAGCAAAAAAAGTTGAGTGAGCACACACACGATTACATTGCAGTCACTGCAGACGAATTCGTCACTTTTTTTCAACAGTCTGCACCTGCACTTAAAGCGATAGAAAACAACGACAGACAAAATCAAATCTCTCTGTTTCATTTGTTTCCGCTTTTATTATTCCTTTCAATTTGCAATGAGCAATTCATTTAAGATTGAATAGAACAGTGTACAATATTCCATTCACACAGATTCAATTATATATTTACAATTAAAATGTGATCAGATTACATACAGTTTTTGTGGTGCATTACAAAATGGGGGTGTTGCGAGTGATGAAACGAGTTGCGGTGGAAATTTTCATCATTTCCATCGCCGTTTTATCCCTCCCGATTTTCCTCCTCAGTCCGGTTTTATTCTTTCCA
>JAIUND010001512.1:0-34222 GCA_034699125.1 Gisinianus flammeolus | reverse complement strand
AAAAAAATCAGCCCTCCCCTCGGCAGTTTTTTTATAACATTACGGTAGTGGGCTGTTAGCAACACCCCTCCTTTGAACAACATAAATAAATTGACTACTGAATATGTTTTATACATCTCTTTACAGTTTACCGTTTAGAATATGTAGCTGTAATTTTAAGTTTTTAAGTATCAAAGAAAAACCGCGAGAGAGTGTGTTAAAGCTTAAAGGAAAGCAAAAAAGGGTTGATGAGGGGAATTACGATACGATTAAATTAAAATGAAAAAATTATATCATATCGTATCGTTTTAAAATGTTTGTTTGAGAAATGAATGGAGAAGCTCCGGATTTTAGTCAATTTTCTTTCTCAAGCAAGGATTTTTTAAACGAATTGAAAAAAGTATGTAAACGCGGTGTGACTTTAGATATTTCCGATGTAAATGTTAGAAAGAGGAAGCCGATTTCACTTTCACTAATATAAATTATATTATATTATATATAATATGTAATTTTGAAGGGTTCAGCTTCAAATAAAAATCAAAACAGATAAAAATTATGTTGGAGTTGGACGCCGGCTAAAAAATTATTGCGTGATTTTGTGCTCTCTCTGACCGTGGTTGTAAATAATTAGTTTAGAAATAAATTTGTACATGAGAGCGAGTGTAATAATTGACAATTGACTTGAACTAAAAAAGCTTCACACTCAAAATCCCATGTAAGAGTACGATAAGGACAGGGATAAGATTTTATACAAGGTGGTCTCTCCATTTCTCCATTTCTCTCCCCCCATAGTTTTTATTTATTTATTTAAAAATACCAAATTCCAAATTCAAAGGCCCTCCGACAAAGAACAAGAACAAGAACAAAAGAAGGAGTGTAAACAAAAAAATAAAAGGCCAAGTGAGCACTGAGCACAGCTGAGAAACACTTGACTTTTTAAACTTTCAATTTGAGGGAGAAAAATCCTATATGGGCAAATAATAAAAAATGTGATGGGGGGAAAGCTGAAGCACGAAACATAATTCACACGTAACTCTCCAGTCCACAATTTAGGATAGATAAACATGGATATACGATACAAAAGCAGTACATACACATAGTAGCATGTGTGTACTGTACATTGTACATTGTAAATTGTAAATGCTAAAGTCTAAAGTAATGCTCTTCCATGTTCTAAAGTCTAAAGTACAGATAGAAAAATGTGTGACGTTTTTATCCGTTGATCGTTGGTTCGTTGGTCGTGTCGTTCATATGAAATATAATAATACAATTTTTTATCATCTAATGTTTTGAGAAACGTCCGTCCGTCCGTCGTCGTTTTTTCCCTTTTCGCCTTCTTCTTCTTTCTCTTCGTTGTCGTTTTTCGTCTCCGTCTCAGATGGACGACGAAGGCAGAAAGCAAAAGCAAAAGCAGAAGCTGTGAGCTTGTTGTAACTACTTTGTCTTTGTTTGAACTTGTAATTAAATTTAATTTGGTATCGTGACTTTGTACATTCGTCTTGGATTTTGAATTTTTTTCCTTCCCCCTCTTCTTCTGCCTTTTCAGTCTCTTCTTCTTCTTCTTCTTCTACTCTCTCACTTTGTTATCATCTCTCGTTATATACCTCTTCTATTTTTTGCTTGTCCTCTGCCTTTTTCAATTCATCTTGCTCTTGCTCTTGCTCTTCCTCGTCATTTCCTTCTTGTCTTCTTGTTTTCCCCCTCGTACAGTTAACAAGCCCATCCAAAGTCATATCCATGAAACACATTAGTCTTAATATCAAACCATCAAAAGAATCCAGACTCCAAACAGCCATCTTCATCCTCATCTCCACAGAGAAAAAGAGAGAGAGAGAGAGACAACAGAAGGAAAAGTAAACGAGAGGATCCAATAAAAATTTAAAATGTCTGTGTGTCTTTTCTCTGTGTGTATGTGTGTGTTGTGTGTCTGTGTAATTACAATCAGAATCTGATTACCTCACTTATGTACTTATGGACAGTTTGTATAAATATAAAAATAAAAATAAATGCATCATCCCCATTCTTCACAAGTTTTTCGAATAAAATTATAAGGCCATTTCACCATTTTACCATTTTACCATACCATAAGTACATTTTATATATGTAGAGACAGAGACGAAGAGACGAGGAGTCGAAGAGTTAGATGTTACATCATGTTTACCTACAAGAGCCCGAGGTTTTTATGGGGCTCTTTTCTTCTCATCGTCAGCCACACACACACTGTTTCACTGTTGTTTCACTGTTGTTTCACTCTTTTACTGTTTTACGGGAGCGGAACACTACACATTTTTTAGCTCCTTTTTATCCCGTTCCAGTTCTATATTCTATATTCTACAGTTGCATGCTATCATTTGATATGAAATGATGTGCTCGTGTTATTTTTATTTCGCTCATCCCTCCCTCACCATCGGCATCGGCATCAGCTCGAGTTCGAGTACATATTCGTATGAGTACCTATCAGACAGCAGTTGTAATATCTGTACGATTGTGATTGTACATTGTACATATAGCAATAAAAATAAAACAAGAGCCACACATTGAGATTCCTAATTTTTATACACACCTAAATAATCACACATTTTTAGATGCTTTAGATACTTTTACATTTATTTTATAGCTCACCCACGACGGGACTTCTAGAGTTCCAGCAGTCCTCTTTTATCTTGTGCTTCCAATTCAACCGGATTCATCCAGAGAGTTTCAACCATGTACTTTAAATATTTTTATCAGTTTTGTCCGTACCGGAATAAAAAATGGGACAGGACCGAAATCGGATGTCGTTTGGGAATTAAAGGATTTTTCTTTAGTTATTTCAAGCATAAGGCTTTGGTTGTCACACATGCACCTCCCCGTTATGACTTCATCACACTAGCCATTTTTTAAGAGTGGCGTCCAACTCTTATAAAATTCAACCACATATTTTCCTTGAGTAAAATATTCCAATTCAACATTAAAAATAACCTGTAAAAATTGAATTGAAATTAAAAAAACATCAAAGAAGTAGAAAATCTCGAGCTGTAGGCATTGGATTTTGATGTTTTCCTCCGGGATATTCAGATATTCGGCTACTGAAAACTGAAACACGAAAGATTGTAACGGGACTTTGGAAATACATACATGAAATGAAAACGCGGTACCTACCATTTCCTTTAGAGTTTGGAGAGTTTCGTAGACTTTCGTGTTTGTATTTACATTTGGAAGGGTAAAGTAAATACGGATATTTCGGATGGGTTTCTCTGTGTCTGTGTGTGTGTGTGTACTTTTCTTTGCTTTGCTTTGTTTGAATTTCGAATTTGGAATTCCGAATGGATTCCCCAATTAAAAATGATTAAAAGTTCATTTCCTGTCCGTGTTGATTTTGATTTGGATGTGAATGTGAATGTGAATGTAAAACTCATGATTCGACCGAGCTAATTGCAATTAATTTACTCTCTGTAAATTTACTTTAGTCTCAATCTCATACTAATTACACTATTTTCTATTGCTATTTGGGATTTCCGTTGCATCGCATTGAAATTGCATTGCATGACGTGAAGAAAAACAGGAAAGTGTTGTGTTGTAATCCGTGTTTGTTTCGTTTCACATTTCATCATTTCATTGCCCATTCAACTTTGAGTTTGAGTGGTAAAATTAATTAAATTCCCCCAAAACCATATGGAGAGAATCTCAAATTCTCAATTCCAAATTCCATGTGTCGCCTCTGTTTTCAGTAAATTGTACAATAAATTGAAGAATACAAGAATCTTGTGAGTAAGATTTTTAGGGGAACGTCAAATCAAAATCCTCGGAATCAAAATGAAAATGTGAGCCATTTGACTGTTACTTTTTGAGCTTGGAGTTTTTGTTTGAGAAAAATCAAGTAGAAAGAGAAGAAGAGTGAAAAGTGGAAACAATTCAATTTTACCTGAAGGCTTTTCACTTGAAACTTTGAAACACTGAAACTGAAACGGAGAGAGAGAGCCAAAGTAATATTATAATAGGAATACATAGGAATAAGGGAATTCATATAGATATAATATTATGAGGGTTATTAAATGTCATGTTCTGAGATGTCTGACAAGCCCATGTAAATAATACCAAGATTATTATTTCCCAAGTACCTTGTTAGTCTTTAGTCGCTCGTTCTCATCTCATTCTCTCATCGTGTATTTGAGCTCCTCTTCAAACTCAAAGTCAAAACTCAAAGAAGAAGAAGAAGAAGAAAAAAAATCCGAAGACGACTGAAGAAGAGTCGTTAGACTTTTTGAAAAGACATTAAAAACTTGCGTAGGCAGAGAAAAGTGTGTGTGTGTGTGTGAAAAAAATGAAAATGTATGTAGAAATATTACAATTTCACTCTTTTTTCCACGCAATTCTCTCTCTGTTTTCAGTTTTCCGTTTTCAGTTCTCAGAATCTTCCAACTCTCCACACTGTAGATATGTATATCTGTATTTTTGTTCACATGTTTTGCCAACCCTAAGCTCAAGTCAACTTGACTTTTCCCTTGTTTCTTGTATCACTATTTCATTTTTTCGTCTTCTTCTTCTTCTTCTTTATCTTCTTCCAATTTCCTCAGTATTTTTTTTTTGTCTTCTCTCTCAATTTTTTTTTTGTCAGGTCCAACCTCTTTGTTGCGGAAAGAGAGAGAAGGAAGAGAGAGAAGGGAAAAAAGGAAAAAAATTGTGGGGAATTGAGATTGAGATTTACGCATGTAAGATTTTTTGGAAATGGAGGAAGATTTATGATTCTCATTTCTTTACAATTACCAAAAGGTAACAAGTTGCTCGTTCATCCTTTCAACAAGCCAACACTCAACACAACACAACACAACACACACCAAACAGTCAAACGCCAAACAAGATGATGAAAATTTTGAGGGGGGATTGTTCACATACATTATATCGTACATTACATATTTATATGTACATGTACAAAAGAGATAGGAGATGAGACTTTGGCAGGAGTGTGTGTGTGAGTGTGAGTTTAATTTGCACACGAGCTCAAGCTGGAATTTGAAATCCCAACAAGTGAAAACCAAAAACCAAAAACCAATGAACTGAATGAAAATATAAAGATAATCATAAAAAGGGAGAAAATTCCTCACATACTGCGTTGCTTTTTTTGTTTTGTTCTTTGAACTTTTTTTTTTTGCTATTGCTATTGGTGGTGGTTGATGATGAGCTTGAAGTTGAAGAAGTTGAAGCTCAAGCTGGTGCAGATGCAGATGTGGAGGTAAAGATAAAGATGATGGTGTTTAACTCCTCATCATATGCGTATATTGTATATGTGAAGCTATCAAATAACTTTTTGACTTGTATATCTTACGTGTACTTGTACTTGTGAGTAGTAGCAGTTGCTGCTGCATGGTTCTGTGGCTCTGTGGCGATTGCGGTGATGGTCGACAGGTTGTTTAACAAGATTGTTAGGTGTTATGTTATGTTATTCCACCATAACTTGTACTCTTGTTCTTGTACTTTTACTTTTGTACATGGTCTCATATGGTGGTTATTGTTGTATTTTGTGTTGTGTTGTGTTGTTCGGTTGTTGGGTTTGATGGGGGGGGGGGGGGATTTTCTGTCTCTGTTGGAACTTTTTGGGAGAATTATGGCTTTCTAAGTAGTCAGTAGTTAAAAGTTGGCAGTTGGCAAATCATAAATTAACATTTATGAATTTTTTGTATACACACTATAAAAATTTTAGTAAAAAAAACATTTCGGAGATAAGATAAGAGATTTTAAGATAGAGATTTTCTCTACTGTTGGCTTGGCTGGGAATTTTTATTGCACCGTTAAAGCTCAAATGTATTTGTAAACCGAAGAGCGAGACGAAGCTACTTCATTGAGGAGTCGCAAGAACAACGATGAATGTTATCAAACGGCGTCGAACTAATGCAAAACTCAATTTCGGATTTAGTGGCACCTCCACACAGCAGGGTTTCTCACAATCAGTTTTAATTGCAATGCAAGCAAATAGCAACAATAATAATTGAAAAAATACAGATATGAAAATAAATGCAGATTAATTAAATGAAATAAACGAAAACGACGCGATTTCAAATAAGAAAATGCATCATTTCCCAACTTGAACTTGACTTTAACATTTACATTACCAGTTTACACCACGTTTGTACAAATACAAATACAAATGAAAAACCTTTTCCTCCACCTGAACCAAAGGGAAAAAAATTTCAATTAGGTGTGGATTTTAAGAGTTATGAATGAGGAATTAATTGCTTTTGTTGGGAGTCCTGTTGAGTTTGCGTCGGAAATCTTTAAAATCTTTCTATGTGAGAAGGCAAGAAAAATAATGAATAGGCCGGCGGATTCTTTTGTATTTTTGTGAGCACGTTGACAAGCTGATATTTCTGTTTCTGTGTTTCAGTTGAGTTTCACTCAAGTTTTTTAGAGTGCCAAGTCCTGTGGCTGATGCTGATGATATGCTTCATCCGCAACAGACAAACCTGTACATAGGTATCTGTATATAAAACATGGCGAATGACGGTGAGCATGTGGATTTGAAATTCAAATTCAAATTTTGAATTTAAAATCCCATATTTTGTGTGAAGACAAAATACAAAATACAAAAGACAATAGAGGTGAGATGTGAAGAGGGGAGGAAAACAAGTAAGTATATGAATTGGAAGCCATTGTATAAATTTATACACTGGGATTTTGTAGACGGAAGACACAGAGACACAGCAGTCATCGTGTCACCTTTCACCTTTCCCCGTCCGACCGTTCCGTTACTCTTCCAACTTCCACACAACCACAGTCACAAAAAATTACGAGTAATAAATTATTCTGGATTGCGGAATTAAAATCAGGATTATGCTAGCAAAATAATCGACTTCTTCGAAATTAAAGTCTCATAAGCCCAAACGATCTTTAATAGGTGACAATTCGCTGGTCAAAAATTCTTTTGAGCGGCGTCTAACTTGCACAATATTTATTTGTAGCATAGCATGTTTGAGTATTTTGACGTTTAGCCTGAAAATGAATGATAATTTTGTGTTGGGGAAAAACATTGTAGAAATATACATAGATACATTAACACAAACATTGTGCGTGATATTGAGAAACATGTTGATGGCTGCTAAACAGATGACGAGAGTGAAATGGAGATGGAGAAATGAAGGAAAAGGCACACACACACACACACACATAAATTATATTATACGAGCGAGTAAAAAACAAAATGCGTTTGTGTTTGTTGTGCGTCGTCGTCCGTGAGTGAGTTGAGAGAGTTGAGCTCCCTCAAGTCTCAACTCCTGAGGAATGAAAATCCTGGGTACGCTTTCAAATTTGAAAGATAGTTAATCATCATCCGTTTACCTCCTCACCTGTCTGACCGTCCGCTTTCGATCGTCCACAATCCACATCCACACATTGTATTGTATTGCATTGCATTGCATTGCAGTCTCATCGTCTCTTTCGTCGTCTTCTTCTTGTGCCTTTGTGTAAAATATTCTATATTCTATATGTATATATATACAGATATATGGACGAGCATATACTGTATATACGATAGTCAGTGGGCTCAGGAGAAATGAGAAGAAACTCGATTCATTTTCATTTTCATATTCATATCTTACGATGATTAGGATGAGTTCTTGTTATTATGAATTAGACAATGACAAGCGACCTTCCCTCCGCACAGCGGTCTTTTAATGATTCCCCCATCTTGTCAACAACCATGTTTTTATTTATTTTACTTTCCTATAGATATTAAATCCCCTTTTCCTTCTTTGTCTTTCTCGTTCTGTTTCTTGTTCATTGTTTCTTGTGTAGAGCACGTACACAATGTAAATGCATAATGGCATAATCATTAGTCGTCTCCAGCGTGGACGATGGACTGACTTTATTTTTAATGCAGGCATTCCATCGCACATTTTTCGCTCCAGTCTTTAATTACATTTCTGCATTAAGAAATTGACAAATCTCATGTATGCCATTATTTGTGCATTTAATTTGCAGTGAATATTAATTCTAGCACTACTCGCAGTCACTATGGACGACGAAAAGCAACTTTCTGCTGTTTTAAATAAATTTCACATTTTGTAATTAAACGGCGTCGAAATCGTACAAATGTAATCAAAATCTGTTTTACTTTCCTATGAAATGAATCGGACAAAAACGGACATTATTTGTATCATCGTTTGAGATCTCCATAAATTCAAAACATTTTTCCAAATACACAAATCATCCCACCTTGAATGAAATAATGCAAATTTTACAATTTAAAAAAAAAACATTTTGAAAAAACCTTTGAAAATTCCATTTGACATTCAGGCATTTCCAACAAAATGATTTAGACGGCGTTGAATCCCACCAAAATAATGATGACAGTCCATTTTATCCAAAACTTTGTCTAATGTAGAATGTGGCTAAAAAATTCCAATTTTAAACATTATAACAATAAAAGTGCGTACGGAATTTCTTGGAGTTGACAGGGAAAAAACACGTGTGACGTCTTGTTTTGTGTTTTGATTGTTTTGCAAATTCCAAAGAAGAAATCCCAAATGCCACCCACCTCACACCTTATTAACTCTCTCAGAATATACAATTCTTAACGATATTTAGTCTTGCGTACACAAACACCAACACAACCACAAACACAACCATGCCCAAATGAAGAATTGAAGAAACTCCAGTCGTAAAGTCCAGATTCCAGTGTGAGACAAAACTGGAGAATACAGATTTTTCAAAAACATATACTTATATACATTTGTTCACACTTCATGGACTTCCCTTCCGTACTGTAATACTGTACAAAAAAAGTACAAAGTACAAAGTAAGTACCGGAGAGAAATCAGTGTGTGTGTGTGTGTGTGTCCAATGTATAATCAAGGCTCATCATCGCATCTCATCTCATCTCATATCGTTTCACTTTAATATTGGAGCCTTCAGCCGTCCCTTCATTCCATTCCATTGCTTTGCTTTACCTCTCTCTCTTGCATTTCACTTGACTTGACTTCCTTCACTTTTTTGAATTACAGATTTCTCGATCATCATCGTTGAGAGTGAAGAGAGCAAAACGTCTCGCGTCTTTTAGTCTTCAGTTCTTCCTTCAGTTCTTTAGCTTTAGTTTAGAATTGAAGTTTGTCGTTGGCTCTGGAATCATCTCCGTGATACAAAATACAAAATATACAGAATATAAATGTGGAACTGCCCATATGCATTATGCATGCAGCTTCTCTGACTCTGTAATGTCCTCAATTTCTTCGTATACTTATCTGTATTCTGAATGTGAGAGTTGAGAGAGAGAGAGAGAGAGAGAGAGTTTTCCCCTCTTCCCATTCCCAGAAGCAGAAGCAGATGCAGAAGTAGAACATGTGATGTGATGTGAAGGCAAGGGAAAAAAAATCTATATCTATTCTATATATGAGTAAAGTGAAGTGAAGAAGGAGAGACGAAGAAACCAAAGTCAAAGTCAAAGCCAAGAAAGTCAGGGAGGAAAAAAAACTTCAAATGATTATGATGATGATGATGATGAGATATTCTTGGTTTCTTTGCCTTTTGCCTTTTCGTGGTGGTGGCGAGCTTTGACTTCAGTTTCAGCTGACTTTCCTTGATTTCCTTGCATGTGACATCCAAAATCTATATGAACACGAAGGAAAATTACCCAAAGGAAAAAAAAAGGTCCCAGAAAAGAGAATACATAGACACAGACTGTACAGGAAAAAACAAACTGTGTGTTTGTGTGTGTGTGTAATTTCCAGTGGAGGACTCCAAAAAATACAACTTCCAACTTCCAAGTTGGAATCGTGATGCATTATGCATCATAGGAAATTAATAATGGTTTCTGAGTTGAAGCCTCCGGGCTTCAGTTTCACCATCAGTTTCAGAATTAAATAAAGTCGAGAAATCTAAATAGGGAAAAGCTTGACATCATCGCCGCTGTCTCTGTTCCTGTCATATAAAAATGAAAATGAGGAGCCCTCATTAGAAATTACGAAGAAGGAGTCAAATTTGGAGGATTTGGATGATTTGAAAGATTTTTGGTTTTGCAGATCTCAATTTCTCAATTTCTCAATCTAAAAAAGATGAGGGAAGTTGGTGGAAATTAAATTAATTTATCAAAAAGGACGACGATGAAAATAGGCAAAAACGTTTGTTCTGCCTGTGTTTCTGCTTCCGCTTTGGATTTCTGGATGATTTCTGAATTTGTCATGCCGAAACGGTTGTATAGCTGTCGAGACTGTAGACTTTCGTCTTTTTGCAATAATAATTTATCGTTGGGAAATGAAGATAAAGAGAGAGAGAGAGAGAAAGAGAGAGAAATAAGAGAAGTGCACGTAATTTCTGTATGTAATTTCATGCAAGTTATTTGAGTATTTGAGTTGTGGACGCACATTTAAATTCAAAGTGCGTTTGCAGTTTGCGTGTGTGCGTGAGCGTGAGCGTGCAAATGTTAGTGGTAGAAGGGAAACGTGAATGAAGATGAAGATGAAGATGAAGAGAGCAAAAATATCACCCGATCATGATCATGATCATGGATAAAAGGATGTAAAACTATGTATGAGAGATAAAAGAGCAAGAGCATGAGAATGAGACAAGAAAAAATAGGATTTTTCCTTTATTGTTCGTGTGGTAAAGGAAATTGTCAATGATGACAAAATGAGAATGACAGTTTTTTTTCTCCAAGGAAATCCATGAGAGAAAAAATGAAGAAACATTGTTATCATTTGATTTTTCATTGGTCTGGGAGTCTGAGGTTTGAAATTTTGTAAATTGTCCTTGCTACGCTTCACTGAACAAATCACAATATTACCCAAATTGGTAACTAAAACTTTAAATATGCTAAAACGGGAAATTGTATTCCAACTCTTACAGATTTTCATTTAAAATTATGAATCTTCAAACAATGGAATTTGCTGCACTTTGACGCCGCTCATAAAAATGTGTGAGTGACTCTGTCCTCAAGTGTCAAGGTAGGTACTGTTTTGGCAAATTGAATGACATTCAACATTTTCATAGATGACGAATTATAAAAAAATGAATCTTATATCCGCCATGATAAAACGAAAAATTAGCATCTTCTTTCCTGTACGATGTGATGAGAAAACATGTAAATTTCCTTATTCACCATTCACATTTACACTTACGCTCACATAAACTGAACCAAAGCCAGAAAGATAGGGAAAATGATGATGAAGAAGAGAATGAAAAAAAACACTACATCTCTCTCTCTTTCTTTTTGTTATTGAAATTGAAATGCAAACGGGAGAGAAGAGAGGAGTCGGAGACTAATTACCGTGTCATTCTCTTGATACGCTCAAGAAAGAAAAGAACCGAATTTAAGTTTGTCATCCCCAGCTTCAACTTTAACTCCAACTTCAACAATCAACACACAAATACGCACCCGTACAAATACAACCAAACCAACAAGGCTCATCGTCATCGTCAATGAATTATGTACACATGGACTCTCAATCCTCAATTCTCTACCGTCTTCAGTCTCAGTCTCAGTCTCAGTCTGTCTGCCTTTTTTCCTTGTCCTTCTCTCTCTGAATCTCTCTCATCATCAGTCTCCCTATATACGATTAGTGTAAAATATACACAGAAAAAAATGTGAAATAGCATCATTCCTCTGGCTCTTGCATTGCAAAGCACTTCTTCTGCTCAAATGCCTTTTTTCATTAAATTTCCACTGAACATTCCTCGGCACAACACTATTTGAACATTCCAATTTGAATTTCCATGTGTATTTGTATTTGTACAATATTTGTAGCACCCAACAAAAATATTTGCTGACTCCATTCTCGTCCATTCTCGGCGTCGTCGTCATTTCATTCCTGTCCTTTTTTCCTTTTCAAATTCAACGGTGGTCATCGAGTCCATGGGAGTCTGTTGTATTCTATTCATTCTCTTCATTTCTCTTTTCTCTCTTCCCCCAATTAAAACACACACATTTTTATGCATGTCTCTCTCAATTCATCTATAATGAAAATGAATATCAAAAGAACTTGTGGAATGTGAGGAAATTCCTGGAAATTCCCATTTTACTATAATTTCTAGTTATATCTGTAATAATTCCTCAAATCATTTTGAAATCCGAAATTCGAATAAAATTTCCCACGTACTTTGTCGTTTTTGTTTACATGTGTAAAAAGTAGTAAAAACAGGGAGGGAATCCTTGATCTTCGTTGTGGAGAATGCTGCAAAGAATAATCGTAATCGTTGAGATTTAATTTTTGAGCAACATTTGTACAGCGACACAGCACAGCGTTCAAGAACATGAAGAAGAGAGTCTCCATAGTTTTTGTGTGCATGTTTTGTATCTACTTGTGGATATTTTATATTTGTATTTGTATTGGAGACGCCAGATGCAGCCATGCACAGTAAATGTAAGCTCCTTTTTTTCCCGGTCTCCTTGTTTTTTGATGTGTCGATTCGATTCGATCCACAAGAGACTTACACATGTAATTTTCATTTCTTCTTCTTCTTCTTCTCTCATTACAAATACTCAAGCAAAAGTCTCGAGTCTCTCTTCACTTTTCCTTTTGAACGTATACCTATGTATTCTGAGTTTGACGATGAGCATCCTCACAATATCTGTACTTTCATTTCATAGTCAAATCCCGTAGTCAGTCCTCAACTCGCCCAGCTCGTCATCGTCATACCAAAATCAAAGTGAAGGAAACTCTCGTTGGGTTTTGTCCTCAGCTCTCAAATAAAAGCTCAAAGTTTTCAGAGAGGCTCCAAAGAGTTTTTCAGCGAGAGAGAGAAAGAAAGGTGGACTGTGGAATGGTTTTTGTGTGTGTCATTGGAAATTTGTCTAATTCAAAGGGGTAGCAGTGGGATGCTTCTTAATTTGTGCTTTGTCATCCTATCATCAACCCATTATGACTCCTTTCCTTTACATTTACATTTTACAAGCTCCCTTTTTTCTCTTAGCGTATGTATATGTACATTTTACACACACCTTGTCAATACAAGAGTTTTTTCTTCGTCTTCTTCTTCTCAAGTCTCGTCGTCTTTATCATTATTATTTATTCATTTTCCTTGTCCTCATCCATGTATATTTGTATTTAAATTTTTATTTTTGTTTGTATTACATTTGTACATATTCGGTTTTTTGGTTGGTCTATGCTTTTTTATTTAGAGGAGTTTTCATATAGAGAGGAAATGAATTCGAATTTTGAAATAATGCTGTGTAAAAGTGTAAATCCTGGAGTGAGAGTACAAAATAATTAATTATGAACGGATTTTTGTCCAAGTTGGACGCCGTTTAAAGAAATTTCGAGTTGTACAACTACTTCGACTCGTAGTTCACAAGCTGTTTTACTGTCGGATTTTTAATAATTGAGACTCCCAAGGACAGATTTAGGAATCCTTGCCCATTTCAAATACATTGAGTGGGAGGAGCTACGAAGGAGAGAGAAAGGTTCAATTATTTTTAATCCGACAGTAGTTTTGATTTGATATTTTGACTTGTGAGTAGAGAGAAAATGAGAAGGAGAGGAGGAAAGAAAGGGCAAAAACGAGAAAAAAAAACGTTAAACTGATGTAATTTCAGATGGTGGATTTTTGTGGTTTCTCACAATTCTCAACGTCCTAAGTCGCATCCTGCCCTTCTTCTTCTCTTTCCTTCCTTCGTTCACTCTCGTTCATTTCATTGGTACACTTTTCTTTACTTTACTTTTCCTTTTGTGATTTTACTGACGACGATGAGAATATGAGTGTTTGAACTAAAATAATATGTGTGGGTTTTGGGTCGTCCTTTTTTTTCAAATGTAACATTTTCGTTTAATATTATCGTTCGCTCGTTGGTTATTCTTCTTGTTTTTTTCGTCGTCCACAATTTCAATTCTCGTAAAGTAACGTAACGTAATGGAATGGATAAAAAACCAGAAAGCTGGTGAGTAAACATACTTAGGGAAACCCCAGATTTTCATGTTGGTTATGGTATGACAGAGACAGAGGAACATTGCATTACATTGCATTGTGCATGCCATGTTATGTTATACATGAATTGAGATTAAGGTAAAAAAATCGGCTTCTTGGATTTGGATTTGGGTTTTTGTTTTTACTCCCCTTTCTTTTTTTTCTTTTTGTTATATCTTCTTATCATCGTCGTGTGGTTTGAACAATATTTTAGCTTCAGCTTCAGCTGCACTTATAAGAACAAAAATTCAAGCCCATACTATGAAATCCAAATAAAACTCTGGCTGTCTGATGTTATAAATCCAAAGTCAAAGTCAAAAAAATGTACTTGTTTTAGTACAGATCGGATTCAAGATTTTAAATTCAAAATTCAAATCCAAATGCTGTTTGTAAACTGGTTAAACTGATTAGAAAAATTATTTTAGTTTTACACCGGAAAAATGGATACATCACACCTAACTTGAGGCTTCCCGCACCAAAGTCAAAGATTTTGTAATCGGCGTCGAAATCATGCAAAATGTCAAATACATTTTGACCATGAAAAATCTCAATTCCCAAGTCCAGATTTTGTGACGACAGATGTTTTCCATTTTTCTTCATTTTAGAACCAAGTAAAAATGTAATTAATTGGACATAGAATTTTTGGATTTTTTAAATCAGAGCTTTCAATTAATCTTGGCTAATTTGAAATTGTACATAAGTATCGAAATTCTGCCATAAACTGCCGTACAGACTTTTGGCCATAGTTTTTCTTGTTTAACTTCTAAATTACGGAAAAAATGTGCAGATTCCAGATTGCAGATGTGATGTAACAGCAGGGAAGAAAGAAGAAAGAAAAACCTACAAAAAATCCAATACAAATACAAGACAATTTTTTACTGAAGCGATATCAAAACAAACCAAAAATATCCCGACAAGAAACAAAAGAAACCAAACCAAACGAAACCAGCCGTCCACAGTTTGCAGTTGTTGTCGCTGTCATTTGTCTGAACAACGAATGAACGAAGAACGAACGAAGAACTAAAAAAAAATGAATTGGAGGACCACACTATGAGTTTTGCGTACAAGTTTGGATAGAGATTACGACAAATACCCTACAAAAACTTGGTAAATTGTGTATGTTTTTTTTTTTTAGCATTTTGTCACTGTCCACAAATCCCCTGGATCCAAAGTACAAAGCAATAATACGATACAATACAATAGTAATTGCAATATGGCGTTACACCCAAAAAAACATTCTGGGGTGATTCTCAAAAAAGTTGTAATTCTAATTGTAATATCGCTCAAGAGAATGAGACGGAGAAAGAAATCCTAGTCTGTGGAGCTCAAGAGTTTCGACTTCGAGTCTTCTCAGCCTTTTGAACAAGTGCAAGTGTGGGGAAAAAAACGGGAATTGGGTGAAAGAGGAATTGAAGATTGAAGCTCTTGTGGCTGTGGCTTTTCTTCACGTTTTTTTCACGTATTTTCATTGTCATTTTGTGTAGAGTGGAGTTGTTTTGTTTTTAGTTTTAGTTTTACCATATATACAGATAGTTTATCTCGGAAAGGAAATAGCCATTTTTTTTAGCTTTTCCACTTTTGTATGTCTATTTGTACAGCTATACAGAGGGAAAAGAAAAGACAAGAAAAGGAGAGCGAAAAGTCTGTGATGATGAGGATGAGGATGAGCGAATGGTGGGTGCTGCTGTGGAATCCACACAAGATGAAATTGAGACCATCCGGCGTTCATTTCACAGAAGCTCAACACACACACACACACACACACACAAAACCTATGTGTACTAAAAGACAAAGAGAAAGAAAGAAAGAAAGACGGAGAAAAAAAAACAAAAGAGGAGCAGAAGGTTTGAATGGGGATCTCCTATAAAAATTGCCTGTTGTAACTGGGCCAAGTTGCTCTAGACTCTGGATACTCTGGATACTTGTGGCTAAAAGAATAACAGTCTCACTCAAGATTCACCCAGGACCAGAAGAGATCACAAGTGGCAATGGCAATAATATAATGGCAACACACAGCCCATGTCACTGGTCGTCCAACTTCAACTCCAACTCCAACTCTCTCGACTTGAGAAAATTCCAAGTCCAAAGTCGAAGCGCAACAAGAAAGTAAAAGTAAAAAAAAAGTGAGACACACACACACACAAATACACGCACACAAATACAAAAAATACAACAGAGCAGCATGAAATAACAAGAAGAACTTGCGTTTCGTATTGTATTTTTGTATTTTGATGTGGAGAACCGAGAAAGAGAAAAAACAACAAAGTTCATATAGGGAATCTCTAAACAATAAAATATAATGGAGACTCTGTGGAGTTGCAAGAGAGCAAGAGAGGAGCAAGAGAGAAGCAAAGACGGTGAATGTACATTGTACAAAGTCGATATGGATAAAAACACATAGCTTCACTTTTTCCTCCCCATTTTCAATGGATTGCTTGCATTTTCCCCAGCATTTGGAGCTGAATTTGTAGATCTCATCTCTGTATGGTACCGTTGTGGACTCGTGGAAGGAATCTGAGCGACGTCAAAGTTGGGCAAAATAAAAAGCTTTAATCCTACAACCACCACTGACAGTCAGTAGGAAAAACCACGTCCTTCAAAATTTCAAACAGCCTTCAATCACAGCAAGTGCTTTTTGAAATCAATAAATATTAACCTTGCTCGACTTTGACACCACTTGACATTTTTTTGGAGAAAAAATAAAGTTGCTTAAAGCAGCTTCCAGTCATCCTTCGTTTTCGAGTCGTAACTTAACAATGAAAAAATGGTGAGTCTGCAAAATGCAAACAGAAATGGACATTAAAAAGAGTACAGAGATCCAAAACAGTTGGATTATGAGTCGTCATGTAATGTAATGAAATGAAATGAAATGACCATTATAATTATTAAGGACTGGTGAAAATTTGACTTCCAACCCTCTCTTGTTTTCATTGGTATTTCTCATGTACCTACATAAATACTAAATACATCCTCACTGTAGAATATGTACATACATATACTGTAGATTGTAGATACAAATATGTACTCGCTCTGTTTTGATAATGATAAAAGTTGTTCGGTTCTTGTGGTCATATCAACTAAACCTAAAGAGCCAACTCAACTAGGCTTGGAAAAAACACAAGACCACCTCTTATCGTTAATTTGAGTTAATTAACGCCAACTTCAGCTGCCGCTCTCTCTCTCTCCCTTTCTGCCTACATACATACAACTCACTACTTTACGTTTGAATTAGGAATTACAGAGAGAGAGAGAGAGACACTCTAGAATCTAGAACTCTCTTCCCTCTCTCCCTATACCTACACCTACTATAGCTTTTTGTTGACTCTCTTACTTACACTCTTTCACTCTTATATACAGAAGTGAGCGGGAATTAGCATTAGACGCTTTAGTGTACTCAGCCACATCCATTTCATCTAATTATGAACATGACAAATACCTAGACCGAATGAATGAATGAATGAGTGAATGCGTACTTACTTTATACAAAGCTATCTCTCCTATGTGATCTCTGTGTATTTCTACCCATATAAAATACAGATACGGAATACGGTTAGACATTCGAATTTGTGTGTGTGTGTTTCTCTTTGGTCGACGTCGACAGTCCAATAGCTCTCTGAGTAGTTAGTAGTTTACTCAGCCCATTAAAAAAGAACAAAAGGGGGGAATTCAAAGTTGAATGCCGAATTCTAAATACGAGGAGAAAGAGACTAAAGAGAGAAAACGGGAGAGAGAGGGAAATTTCCCTGTTTGCTCGCTCATGGTGGAGATGGAGAGGACTTAATGAAGTCAAGTGACTCTTCATCACTCAATGAAATGACTCATTGATAACACTTATAATCAGCATTATTGTCGCTTCTCAAGACTTCCTCAGGGAAAACTATCCAAATGAAAATGCCGAATGCCGAAAAGGACAAATAGCAAAAAGCAAAAAGTAAAGAGCAAATACAGATACGAGTAGTAAATTTCCAATAGTAAACTTATTATTCTTATCATCATTTCCATCATCTTTTTGCTTTCACTTCCACTTTCGCTTTCGCTTTCGCTTTCGTCTCATTCGGGTGAAAAGTTATAATGGATAATGGATCTGCAAGTAATATAGTAATATAATAGTAATAGTAATAATCCCAATTTTCGATTTGCTCTTACTCGGCTTTTCACGGGGGTGACGACTGTGAAAGATTCATTACGAGAGGACACGACACGAAGACCGTTTTGTTTTGGTCCTAATCGAGTTCACGCACAAGATTTCTGCAAGGACAGGGCGGAAAAGTTTGGTGTGCTCAAGCTGAATTGAAACCATCTAAATCTTGGGAATCTTCAGGATCCCAAATGGAATGGACTCAAATTGACTTTCCTTGCCGGCAAAGATAGTTGAGAAATTTTATGGCCATCACAATTATGATGATATGTATTTGCAAATACGGCAGAGTCAGTCCAAAATTCAATCGAAATTCAAGTTTTTGTGCAGGAATTGCATTGGAGTAGCTTCACATAACGACTGTGGAACTAGGAATTGGTTTTGTGAAAATTGTGAAAAAAAAACTCAAACGGCGTTAAACTTGCGCAAAATAATCCGGAATTTATCACCAGTTATGGTCAATCCTTGGTTGGATCCCAATTAGAATATTCTGCATAATTTTCCAATGAGATTTTTCTCCAATAAATTACAGTTCCACTTAATTTGAATGAAAAAAAAAACCGGTACTGAATAAAATAAAAAGATGAGATGTGCAAAAAAAAAAAATTTATAATGAATTGGCTCAGTTGCCTTCATTTGATTTGAATTTTGATTGCTTCACAACTCATTGGACGAAATGGGAAAGTCCTTGTCATTTCACGCTCGAGCTGTCAGTTGTTAAATCAAAAGATGAAGACTCAAAGAGCGAAGACGACTCCAAAGAAAAAAAACTAGTGAGGAAAAAAAAAAAGAAAAAAAAAGTGAAAGGACTTTGCGTCTTTGCATAAAATTTTCCGGAGCTGAAACTGGAACTGAAACTGGAACTGGAGAATTCGCATGGATTGTGAGAATGAGAATGATCACATCACATCATATGAAATAAAATGCTTGGAGCTCGGAAATGCTCACCTTCCATATAATATTACATATTACACAATATAAAATATAACTGACTGACGGTCGTCTCGTCTCGGCGCTCGTCTTTTGGTATTATACATTTCACAGTTTTTTTTACAGTCGACTCATATCGCGAGCGTATCATAAACAAGGACATAAACAAAGTGACAAGCTCCAGTTTTTCGGCTCCAGTTTGTTGTTCCGACTCTGACTTTTTTTTGGGTCTGAAGATGTGAGATTTGGATGTTGGATGTTGGATTTTCTACTAGCTCTTTTTCTGTTGCTCCTGCTGCTGCTTGCTGTTCCTGATTGTCAACGAGGAGCTGAGTTTGGGTTGAGATTGAGACTGACTGACTGACTGACGAGAGAAATCGCCTTGACAAAGAATTTTATGATGTTTTTTTTTTCTTTTTGCAAATACAAATATTGTACAAACACAAACACAAAAACAAGAAAAAACACGCAGCACGAACAAATAAACGACCAAGCATATAAAAATAAAACGTAAAAGTATATAAACTTTCTTTAGGAGATTTGAGATTTGAGACCCGAGAAAAGAGAACAAGATGAAGAAATAAACATTTATTATTCATAGTGAAGAGTTGAGTTTTATCATGCCCTTCCGAAACAAAAATTTCTACATTCCCCCCATAAAAAAAAAATCTACATTTATATTTATTACGTTTATTATTATGACGGTGGGAAATCCAGGAGCGACAACGACAACAAGCACAAGAAAGGAAAATTCTTGGACTTTCCCCTTCGTCTTCACAATCGGAAATTACAATTACCAGAGAATAAAAAGTAAAAGTACATAAAAAAAATTCCTTGTTCGTTTGTTGTACACACAATGGAATTGCATTCACTTTCACATGCAAGAAAATCCTCAAGATAAAAAAAAATCAACACTTTTACTAGCGCTCTTGAATAACACAGTCCAAAGAAACACGGGAAAGAGAGAGTTATCTTACAAGTTTGCATAATTCAAGGAACTGCGTGATTGTGAGTTAAAAATCCGATATTTTACGATTTTTTTTTGAGTTCCTTGCAAGTTGTAAATATTTTGTAAACACTTGCCAACAAATTTAGATATCCCACATTTTTTACTCGTATTTTGTCGAGTGGACAAACTGCAAAATATTTTACTAAAAAAACCAAAGTCCTATAAAATCACCATACAAAGAAAATCTTGGAAATTCCACACACAAACAAATGTAGGACTTTGACGCCGTTTAACTACTTTTCTCGTACTTTTGGTAGTAAGTTCTGCAGGTAAAGTGGACAACATTTAGCCGCGGCGTTCAAAAAATTCATAAGCAGAAATGAGGGATTTAGCACAAGAAAATCCCCTCATCTGCTCATTTTGTATATACTTTCCCTGTAAGTTTTCTGGGGGTTGTTTGTCTGTGTGTTTGGTTTGTTTGTTTGTGGGGTTTTCACAATAGAAAATATGTAGCAAATTGGGTCTCTCTACTTTCCCTGCAGTTTTTTTTTCTTGGAGTCGGCATGGTCCAGAAGAGAAAAGAAGAGGAGGGAAAAGTCCTGAGTCTGGTGAAAGAAGAAAGAAGAAAGAAGAAAGTATAGAAAGAAGAGAAAGAAGGAAGAAGAAGAGGTTTGGTGAAGCTCACAGAGGAAAAATATATTATGGGCTAAATAAGAAATATGAGCTTCTCGTTCGTCTTGGTACACTCTACACTCGGGCTGTCGCTCTACTTTGGCCAAGATTTATCTCCTGGCTCCGACGAGCACAGACACACATATATAGAATATAGACATAGACAAACTATATATGTATGTACGAAAGGAGTAGCACCAGAAGCCCATCTTTACATTATGTATTATGGAACATGCAAGGAACATGAGGAATATCTGTAAATGTCTGCACACACACACACAAGTCCACAGCTCAAATAATTCAAATGGCTTCAAATGTAGTTGGATCAGTTGGAGTTTGTCTATGTATATGGATTGAATATATCTACGATATATACATAATAATATGTATCTATCGAGTTATTAGGATGGACCACCCAAAAAAAAGAAGAAGAAGAGTTTGATCGTAAGTCAAGCATGAACCATGGCGAATAAAATGCCAAGAGTTTTTGGCCTCATTTAGATCCCCAACCAATGTTTTTTTCTTCTTATAGTCTATTTCCCTATAAAGTTTTTTTTTTGTCTTTCAAAAGGAGCAAGTGCATTTTGTTCTTTATAGTTCATTTCGGATTCTGATTGCAGAGATGTGTACTGCAAGTTGAAAACAAACAAAAAAAAACGAAAAGGAAGAGGAAGAGAAAAGTTTTTAGATTTTTAGTGGATTGTTATATTAAAGATGACAAGTTAAAGTTTGCAGTGGGAATTTGGGATGCTCGATAGTTCAAATAATCAAATCACAAATGGGAAATTAGGAATTAAAAATTATGACCCACATAAAAAATGTTATGAAAATCTTAAATATTTTCAGGATTCATGACCGTCAAATGTTAAGTTCAACTACGGGAAATTTGTGTGACTGGGAAAAAGTTTGTGATGATTCGGATAGTTAGAGTTAGAGAAAAAGTGTGTCATCAAAAAAATGGGGGACAGAAAGTTTCCTTGCTTTTTTTTTTTTTTTTTGCTGTTGTAAACTTTAGGTGTAGAAAAAACAAAGAGAAATTATGAGATTTGTCAAAGTTGTCAACTTCCTCAGCTGTCACACGTTGAACTGAAATGACGTACACAGAAGATAGAAATGATACAAGATTCTATCAAATGCTGGAGATTCCGAGAAAAAGAACTTGATTCAATTTGTGGATTTTTGTACAAAGGTTTTTGAAGGATTTCAAGTACAGGTTTTTTTTTTAATTATGAAAAATCCACTGACAACAAGAATTGCCGGAATACCGGATGTCATGAAGATGAATGTGAAGGAGATTATCCAAATTGTAACGAAAACGAAACGAAATAATGACTGGAGGTGTGGATTTAAATGAGAAAGTTTCACGCCGCGCAGTACATGTGAAGCTGTTGACTAAATCTACAATCGTGTAGAATTGGAGATTGCTGGACTGCATAAAATTTTGTCAAATGAGAAAAAACGCGTACAATAATGTTTACATTTCTTAACGGTAAACAGACGCGCCAGACTCCAGCGTTCAGAGTCAGTCGATCCGTTCAGTGTGTTGACACTTTCCATATGCGATGCGATGTGAATCAAAACCAAATGGAATTCGTATCAAAAATATCTTACATTTGAGCTTCACCTTCACATCTGATGTCGATTTCGAAGACAGATGTCGATTTCGACATCAAATTCTCCATGTGAAATTGGACACGGCGACACAATTCTGCCCTCCCGCATTCACAGTAAGTATCGCGCAAAATCCCCAATTCAAAAACTCTCAATTATCTTACATACTGTACAAAGTCGTATACAACTTTTCCATGTCAACTGCTTCAAAGCTCAAATTCTCGCGCCATTACATTAAATTCTACTGAAAACTAAAGAAAATATCCATCCAAACAATTAAAATCCAAACTAAATTTTGAATTGCCAAAAATTCCTCGTCAAAAACTAGAAGGAATGTGTCATTTCAACGCCATTTGATAAATTTTGTCACGTGAACATTCTGAGAGGGAAAAGGTAAATGGCAAAAGGTTTTTTAGAGCTTGATTAAAAATTCTTTAGACTCTAAATCGTTTTAAATTGAAGCAAACTCGCCCAAAAAAACCTCATCTTTTCTCACCTGAATTCAATTTCACTGATCGTGAGAGGACACATTGAATGATTGTCCATGAATAATTGGCACCATCTTGGACTTTGCATTGTTCAGGTTCGATTCCTCCACTTCCGCATCTTCTCTTCCTCCAACGGAAATCATTTAATGTTTAAGGGAAACAGGAGCAAATCAAGGAATCCGCTCTTACAGCTACCGTATTTTTCATGGCAGAATCAGAATCAAATAAACGACAACGGAACAAGGAAACGAAATGAAATTCTCTAAAGAGAAAATAAAAGGCAGACAGAGAGAGAGAGAGAGAGGGAAAATCTCGTTCAATCTCGAGTTAAGCATGTGATATATCATGGCATTGTTATATCCTTTTTTTTTAACTGTATATTACTCTTGTACTCCTTGTAATGTCGGATTTCGGGAAGGAAACAGCTGTCACAGAACAGAGCACAGAAGAAGAGAAAAAAAAACCCTAAAAACCCCAAAGCCCAAGAGCCAAGAGCTAACGCTAAGAGGAAACGAAGGAAACCTCAGACCAGAAACCAAAAGCACAAGAGAATTTGAGTGTCAGGAGAGAAAGCGAGAGAGAGAGAGAGAAAGAGAGGAAAAGGTGAAGAGAAAATGAGCATGAGTGTTTTACTTTTCACTTTCAGTTTGAACCAAAACAGAACTGAATAGAATAGAACACAAAAATTCCAGCTAAACTAAACCAAACTAAACGAAGGATTTTCTATTTGCGGGAAAGTGCAGCAAAAATTCTTTTCTGAATTCTCTTTATTTTGTGATGCCAAAGTGATACAAAAGAAGATGAGGAAAAGCGAAATGGCATGCAAAGGGAAATTCGCAAAGCTCTCTCACTGTCACGTCCATTAGTTATCAGTTTACAAAAAAAAAAAGAAAAAAAAACATTCATTTCCTTTACCCACCATTTTTCATTCGTTGTTTTTTTTTCCTTCTCGTGTGCTCTATATTTCTCACGGCAAAGGGAAAAAGAGAAAGAGATCCATCCGAAATTCGCAATTGCAATTGCAATTTGAAATTTGAAATTTGCCATGCTCACACAACCGAAATATTGTGGAAATAAAAGCACCCTTCCGCTTTTTTTTATGTAGTGCTTTCAAATTTGAAATTTGAAATGCTCCGAGTCATTTCCTCGGGAATGGGAAAAGTTGAGTAAGTACTGCAAACACAAAAGCAAAAGCAAAAGCAAACGCAAACTGCACTTTCACTTACTCTCACTTTTAGTTGTAGTTGTAGTTTTTACTTTTAGTTTTAGTTTGTGCCCGATGTTTTTTTTTTGCTGCTGCTGCTGCCCGGTGATTACATAAATTATTTTGTGGGACTTTGAAAGTTGAAAGTTGTTGAAAAACAGTGGGGCAGTGGGGAAGCGGCCAAGGAACTGTCAGTTTTGTTATTGCCGTGCAATCATTTAATTTTTATGATCCACTCGAGAGAACGAGAGAGAGAGTCTCGAGTCATTTCCTTTCCATCGCCTCACTCCACCGGTCGTTTGCCTTTTCCACATACCCGTTCGTTTTTATTACCCGAGTTTTTCAATTGAAATGAATTGAAATGAATTGAACTGAACTGAAAACCCACATAAAAGTACCCATCTTTTACAGATACAAGGGAAAGTATATTGCTATTGCATATTGCAGTTGCACAACACACCGAAACCCACGCAAAAATACACACGAGCTTTTGTTTTTAGTTATGGTTGCGGAAATCCCATGCGGAAAACAGCTGTTCAACTCTTTCATGTGCATTCAAATCACTCTTCATTTATTGCAGGTAAATTGCATGTTCGCTTTGCTAAACAAACGTTTTCGTTTGTCACATTTGTTGGGTGCGCATTTATTTATTATTTAAATACCTGTCAAAACGGGATTTGTCCCAGAAATATAAAAGTTTGAATGAAAAAATTGTAAAGGTTCGACGCCGTTTGAAAATAAAGTTGACACTTTGCCGTTTCCTGCTTGTAGTTTATTCATGCTCTGCATTAAAGAAGAAAATGTGTCTCAAATTGAATTTGTAACATCAAAAATCTGTTTGATATCGTATTTAACTTAATTGGTGATTTTTCCAACAAAAAAAAATGTAAATGTGAAGATGTGGCTCAAATCTCAAATCTCAAATCAAACAGACTTGAAAAGGAGCAACAAGTGACAGAGTGAGAAGTGTGAGAGGGAAATGTCTTGGAATTCCTTACAGTTGAACTTGAACGTCACCAGCAGTTGATGGCAGTGATGCGAATAAGTCCAATTTCCAGTCATGAATGAATGAATGAATGAAAATATTCCCCCGTATCTTTATTACATCCTCCGACCCACAATTTTTAGCTAATTAGATCTGGAGCCCATTGAATTATTTCCGCAATTCAATTTGCATTTCCTCGTTTTCGCGAATTTCTCTCTCCTCATTCCTCTCAGCTCCCACATTTTCTCTTCTGGCACTTGAGCAAACTTTCTTATTTCCCCGTCTTCATCTTTCTCATTAATTTTCACTCCATTTCTTGGGCAATCCCAAGTTTTTTTTTTTGCATTTTCCATTTTGCACACACACACACAATTTCTTTTATCTCCCAACTACAGAAATGAAGCGGGCGAGGACACAAACAAGAATCATAAAAAGTAAACTTCCTTGACTGTGGACTGTTTGAATTTGAATGTTGACATTCTTTCCCTTTCAATTTCAATTTTATATATTTTCTCATTTTTTTTATATGTATCTGTTTTTCCAATTTTAGATTGAAAAGATGGAGCAGCAATCACAACCGCAACGGGCGACAGCTAAAATAAATTGAAATGAGAAAAAAAACATCATTTTTCGTTTCAATTTCAATTTACAACGCTAAATCTATACAAAAACACTCTGACGCTTTCTGATTTACTCCCACTCAAAATTGACAAGCAGTTGCGAATTTCGATTTAGATTGAGAAAAAACGCTTTGCAAATTTTTTCAACGATAGCTCCTTCTGCAAGTGTATGGAAAGAAAAGGAAAAGGAAAAGGAATGGTGAAATCTGCAACAATTCTGAGATTCGTCGTCGTCCCATTCTCAAGATATCAAACTCAAACTGACAAATAAACGGAGGGAAATCTGTTGGAAGTTGTGGAATTCCCTTTCGATATAGCAAATGAAAATGAACAAATGAAGAAGGCAAAGGGAAAAAAATATGAAAGGAGTGCATTGCAGTGGATTTTTTTTTGTACTACTTATTCTCGTTTTGGTTCCAAGGAAATGGAAATGTCTCCAAAACTCTCAGGGAAAAAAACCATGGAAAGTTAAGTAAGATTTAAAAGGAAAGTCAAGTCGTGTTCAGAGTCAGTTCAGAGTCAGACTTCAGACTCACAGAGTAAAGAGAAAGAGCAAATGCAGAATGTTTTTTGGGTTTTGGTTGCAAAAAGAATTCCTTTTGAATATTTCCCCTCGGTTTTTTTCCTCCTGTATCTTTTAAGCATCAAGAGAAGTCAGGAAAGGGGTAAAAAAAGGCTGGCAGTGCTGTCGACTGCATTCAAATTCAATGTTGAGCATTACCCACATTTTTTTCCCTTATTTTTCTATCAGCAGAACTCTCAACTGTCGACCGTCTCGAGTCTCGAGTAGCCCATGGAAAATTCTCAGGACCTTAAAATATGCATTGAGAATTGAACTGGGAAAGTAAGTCAGAGGGACTGTGACCAAAGACCAAAGCTTCTTAGAACGTACTCTGTCATTTTCTTCTCTGTATATATTTGTAATATTGTATGTACGTAGTTTACTCCATTTTCTCCAGCAAATGCAGGAAAGTCAGAGAGTCAGAGAGTGCGGACAAAAAGGAAAAGAGAATGAGGAAAACTGATAGCCATTTGCCAATTTTTTTTATGCATGCGGCAAATTGAAAGTTTCCTCCAGTTCATAGTCCACAGCCATTGCAAAAAAAATTCGCTGGAGCTCTCTGGACATTTTTTTTTCTTTCGTCTTTTTTCTTCGTATTTTGGTATGAATCTCTTTATAGAATCTCTTTTGGTCTCAAGAGGAAACGCGTAGTGTATTCATGTCGTTTTTCCTTGTCCTAGCTCATGGATTTTAGATTTTACACAGAAAAAGGTAAGTTTCATTTGATTTCGAAACCAAAACTGATTTGATTTCAAACTCTCACAACTTTTCCTTTTTTGTGGTTCCCTACTGTGAAGGAAATTCTGGGAAATCAGATTAAATTATGGCTATTGCTGGAAGTAGAATGTTGACAAAGCAAATTTTATGTGGGTTTTAAATGAGATTCGTGAGTCAATTTGCAAATGTATTTTTATTTTGGTGGTTTTTTATGAAACTTTTATTAGCCTAAAATAAATGATCATTACAACACCCGAAGTGTAGAGGTGCACCGTAAGCGATTATGTTTCCGAGCGGCGTCCAACTGGCACATTTTTTGTCGTATAAAATATGTAATTTAAGCTAAGAAAATGTGCAAGTTTGACGCCACTCGATTAAATATTTCGGCTCTTCTTCACCGGGAGAGTGGAGGTAATGTTCCCGGAAAATTGGCTTTATGTAAACGAGGGAAAAACCGAAATTTCGATAAGATTCCAGTCAATTTGTATTTTTATTAAAAGCTCCAATTCCCTGCATGACATAAAACTAAAACTAGGAATTCATTTCTCCAAACATTCCTCAAAAAAAAGGACGACGACGTGGACTTGTTTCGTCAATGAAGACGGGAAGTTCAGGTAGACAAACTCAAAGTCAAAACTCGAAACTGAAGAGAATCAGAAGAACTGAGGAAAGTCCAGAAGAAAACTCAAGTTTGGAGTGGTGCAAATGAACAGGAGAAAAAGGAAAGTCAAGAGAAAAAGGAGAGTCTGGATTCCAGTTCCAGGACAAAAACTTTCTCCTGTTATTGGAAGTCTTCTTTCCCTTTGTTATTTGTCTTGTTCCTTGTACTTGATACTTTCCCCACTTTTGGAATCAAACTCCTTACACTTTGTCTTTGGATCCGTAACCATCTCCAAATTTTCCAAGCGCGATACATGAGAATGAGAAATCAAAGTACTGGTACAATTTCCATTGGCTCATTCCCTTTTCCTTTTTTTTTCCTTTTTTACCTTTTTAGACATTTTACAAATTGGAGAAAATTCGGGGAATTGTTTTTTTTTTGGAGCCAGGAGCAAAGTACAGCAACCACTTGGACTTGGACCACGAAAAAAAAAGTCCAGTCTCCGCCTACGACAAAACGAAGAAAAAAGAGAATAAGAAAAACAAGTTCACTTATCAGTTTTCAGTTGACAGTCTTCAGTGAAATTCCCTTTCAAGTTTTTCAAGACTCCTTTTGCTTGGTTTGATTCCGAATTTTCTGTCTCCCTGTTTTCTCTCCTCCTGTCTTTCCGTCCCTCTAGTTTCGTTTCAAATTCACTTTCTCATCTCAAATGTGCTCTCAACTATATATGAGAAATCTTGAGGAGGTAAAAGAAAAGCGGGGGAGGGGGGAGAGTGACGGGTCGTCGTCGTCGTGAGCTGAAGTTGAATCCACAGGCTTTTCCGTTCTTTTTTTGGTTCAGGTCTCGTTTCAAAGAGACAGAGAGACTTTTTCTCTCGTTATTGCCACATGTCTTTTCAAGTCTCTTTGAATTCTCTGTCTCTCTCTCTTTCTCTCTGTCTTTCTACCATTTACGCCTTTGTCATCTTCTTTCTTTCTTGTTCTCCACTGTTCAAGTTTTTTTTTTCTCTTTCCTTTTTCTTGTCTCTTCAAAGATTTAATTTGCCATCAAATCCGATTTTCTGGCTTTCTCTTTCTCTCTCTCTCTCTCTCTCTCGATAGTCTTGATGCACTTTGGAATGACGAGGAGGAAATACAAGCTGGAAAGTTGTTTCCACTCTGTAAGTCGTAAATTGTAAATGGACAAGGCAACACTTTTTAAAGATATTTTTTCCTCTTGTTCCAAAGGACAAGTGGAGTGTGTATGTGCATGGGGGTATTTTGTGCGTGTACGTGGGTGTTTTCTTTTTGTCTTGTCTGGAGTCATCTGTGTGTGTGTGTGTGTGCACAAAAACACAAAAACATTTCTCAATTCACACACCACACACAGAACCTCACGATCAGATTCGGAATTCGAATTTCGAAATCCTTCAATCTGGATCCAACTCCGAATCCGAGAAAGTATCAAAGAAATGTATCAAAGTTATGTACAAAACAAAACATGTTGTAGGTACTTTTGTGATGGCGATGGTGACATGTGGACTCGTTTGTTTTAGTCTTACTTAGTTATATAGAAGACGATTATCTGTACACAGGAAGAAGATGGAGAGATAAACTAGGGAAATTGCAAAGGATTTGGTGTGTGTCCATGTGTGTTTGCCCATTTTTCTTGTCTGTATATCAGTATTTTCATGTTATTTATTTGTCCTTTGGGCTTCCGAGTTTTTGGACGACAGGGAGAAGAAAAAAACGATGGATTTCCCCGAATGTTCGAATTTTTTAGGGAATGAAAAGAATGAGAACAAACTTCGTGAAATTCTCTAGACATTCATTCTCTATTCTCTGTTGGGTTTTGCATTAACAACATTTTTTTAATTGAAGTACAAAACTGAAATGAAGGTTTGAATCAAGTTTGGCAATTTTCATTTAATACATTTAATAAATTTATTAATTGTAATTTGTTTAATTTCGACGCCGTTTAAAAATTATAATGCATTTCCTGGGTTCCCCAGTTTGCAGGTTGCTTGGTAGGATGCTTTTTGCGCTTGAGATTTTTGTACCTCTGGGACGCCACTCAAGATTTTCATCTCCTTGTCGCCGGTGGCTATTGAGCCGTTGAAGGTCCTTGGTTTGCAAACGAATTTATTAATCCACACAAAATCCTGCTACGATTCGCAGTTTCCGTATGAAATCAAAATCAATTCTTTTTTTATCAATAATAATAATAATAATAATATCTAAAATGTTGAAATGGAAATTCTACTAAGGGTAAATTCTAATTTAGCCACATTCCTTGAGTTAATTTTGATGAAATTTTGTGCAGGATGATGAGAAATAAATTCCGACTATTTCCATTGTGATTCCGATTATTACGATGACGAGAAAATGAGAGAATTACAAAAAAAACCTTTGTTAACCAACATGGAAAGTACACAGCGATTTTAATTCTTAAAATGTCATACGTTTCTTTGTCTTTGTCTTTGTCCCGTTCAAAATTCCGAAATCAAATTCCAAATTAAATGGGGAAAACCCTCGAGTTGGAGTTGATGTTTTAGAATTTAGACTTTAGAATTTAGAGCCCCTCCAGGAAAAACCCTAAGAATCTTATTATCATGACAAAAAAGAACTTAAAAGGAGAAAATCCTCTGGAGAAACGCATATACGCACGCACACGAACAAACGCATATACAGATTACAAATACAAGCAGCTACAAGTCAGATTACAAAATTTGTACTCAGACACAAAAACACACAAGGAGAGAGAGAAAGAGAGCTAATAAAAATAGGAAGCTACTCAGCATTTCCTGTTGCTGCTTTCTCTTTCTCTTTCTCGATCTTTCAAAATCGGTGGTTTCGTTTTCTGCCTGAGTCTTCATAGTCCCCGGATTCCTTTTTTTTTTTTTTTTTGGATTTTCATTGACTTGACTTGACTTGTAGTTTGTACATTCGAGCATTCGCATTCGCATTCGCATTCGGATGGTTAATACAGAAACTTTCGCGGCTTTTCCTTTCTCTCGTTCTCTCTTTCCCTTTCGCTTTGAGATATTAAAAAGACGGCCATGAGATTTGATGGGAGAAATTTTTTGAGACTACTGCTTTTGGCTCTTGCTCTTGCTCTTCTTCCTCTTGCTGTTGAATTCATGAACGAATTTCGTGAGTAGGCGGATTTTGGATGGGTGCACTCATCACGAGGATTAGAATTTTGAAATTTAACTTTCAACTCATGCATGTATATATGCTCCATGTACAAAGAGTACAAACTACAGATACAGACGAGCAGAAATAGCTCTTGAGCTACTTTCCCATTTCTCTCTCTCTCTCTCTCTTTTTATAAAACATGTTAAGCTGCTTTCCCTTTTTACTTTCATCTCTTTTCTCCATCCCACAGATTTATAATCCTCATGCTTTCATTTTCGTTTTGATTTTCATACATTTTCCCCATCTTTTCCCTTTTTCTCGCTCTACAATCTGGAATTTTGAATTTCCGACTGGAAAAAAAGATTCTTGTCTCTAGAGACATAGAAAACTGAGAAAATTCTGTACAGAAATGAGATGAGCGCAAAATTCTAAACTGATGAGATGAGTATTAAAATATAAATATGGAAAATGGAAACTTGGAAACTTGATGGATTTTTTTCACTATAGAAAATATAGAAATGATAATAAAATGATGTGGAATTACAAGGGGAAAAACCAGGAAATTAGAGGAAAGTTTATTCGATTAAAAAATGGGATTTTTTTTAAAATTTGGTAATAATCATTCAATGCTGGGTCAAAGTCTAAATTTTACGATAATTTTGAAGACAATTTAAGAAAAAAATGATGACGTTTTGATTCAAAATAAATAATTATTTGTTTTGCCTAATTTCGACGCCGTTCAGCATTTTCTTTGGTGATAAATTCACAATATCTAGAAGTTGGGAGGTTGACGTAGCAATTGAAAAAAGATTCCAAATCGCAATAAAATAAAGTGAAAATTCGTTTTTTAAAATCCTACAAATTCCGAGTTTGTTGTTTTTGTGCATCGCTTCCTGAAATTTACTTGTTTTCCATAATATTTTGTTCAGAATTTCAGATCAGAAACAAAGCTCTAATCTGCAAACAACTAATTTTAAATCCCCCCCAAAAAAAATTCCCTTTCCCTTGGAATTCAATTACAATTCTTAAGATAACATCCAAATGCACATGAACAAACAACAAAAAATACAAAGACTATGGTAAAAAAGAAAACCCAGACAAATATATACTTGAATAAAGAAATCCCTTGAAGAAGAAACAAATTCAACAGGAAAACCATCCGTACTGTACAACCTCACGAGAGAAAAAAATGCCTCAAAGTACCTCCAAAGATTTGAAATCCGCAAGTAAAACTTGTGAAACCGTACGGAGAAGAAGGAAGATTTGAGTTAAAACCCGAAACATTTTAAGCTTTTCTCTGTCTCTTCATGGTATATGGTTTCAGCACTCTTGGAATCACTATCCAAAACCAAATCCGATTTGATCAAACTCTAACTTAAACTCCAAGCTAAAAACTCTGCTTGAATTCCCCTTCTTTATAACACAGAAAAAAATCCAAAGTACAAATTCAGTTCAGTTTTCCTATACACAGACCTGAAGAAACCACGAGAAAAATCCCTTTCCTTTTCCCTTCCACAAACCAAAGAGAAAGAGAAAGTGAAATTTTAAACCCCAGTCAAACCAACTCCCACACACACCAAAGCCAAAGCCAAAGTCAAAGCTGTGCAATTTTTTAAGACAGATTTACACAAAGAGAGCTTCAACTCATTGTCGACAGACCAAAAACCAAAAAACCTAAAAAAAAACCAAAACCCCCCGAAACATGATTCGTGTGCTCAACCAAATCGAGCTACTCAGCTTAAAAGATTGAAGATTGAAGATTGAAAAGACCACGGAAAACTCACCATCCGAGCACTCGCCCAGCTCCAATCCAATCCAATAGAAATACAAATACATGGAAAGGAAGAAAGAAATTTCAGTGACCAGATGAGATGACTGACGAGAGAGTTGACAACTCAAGACAAGAAAATAAGTCGGATCTTTATCCTCATCCTTTTCGTCATTGCCTCTACATTTTTTCCATCCCTAAATAAACACGGAGCCACAAATATGTCGATTGTTGATGTCCATGGCCACGCGACCATCCTGCCCATTCAAAACTGAATACTGCATACAATCTACCAAATACAGAAAAAACTGCACGCTGTCAAACAAACCAACAAACAAACAAAGAAAAAACTATTTTCTACTTTTTTCTACGGCCGACTTTCAACTTTCCATCTGCCGTGGAATTCTCACTTTCTCACACTCACATTCAAATCCTTCACTCAGGAATTCTCATCATTCTCATTGCATGCATTTACCATTGCCAATTTTTCCTCTGTCTTCCGAACTACACAAGTTCAACTGGGAACTAAACGGGAGAACGCACTCTCTCTCTCTCTTTCTCTCACTCCTCACTGTCATGAGGACTTTCAATCTCAACTTTCCTTGTGAGTCGACAGTCGTCGGAAGTCATCAGTCGTCAGACTGACTCACAATAAGCCAACGTGTGTGTGTGTGTGTGTGTTTGTGTTTGTGTTTGTGTGAAGAGAACAAAGTGAACCAGAGGAACAGGAGGAGAAAGTGTAGAAAGAGAGGAAGCCAGGAGAAAGCAGATGCAACCCGAGAAAGCAAAAGCAGAAGGTTCAAAATGGAATAGTGAAAGTCTCGCTGCTCTTGGTCGACTATTTGACTGTGTAAAGTGGCTCGTCGGCTCGTCGTCCTCGTCGTCCTCGCTCAGTTCCGTTGACTGTACGAAATACGAATCGACTAGAAAATTCGTAAAGGTTTTTTTTTCCAGTGCTTTTGGCTGCTGCTTGTGTTCATGTTGATGTTGATGTTGATGCTCGTACTGGTTCTGGTTTTGATGCTGGTTGGGATGCGGATGCTGATGGCTGATGGTTAGTGACTGTTGGGAACTTGAAGGCAAATCAATAGACGAACGAATGAAAGAGCAAACGACGCGACGGCATATTGTGTGAGAAAAATAGGGAAAAAACCGACAAATTGAAGACCATAAGAAGAAGAACAGCAAAAACGCGTCGTCTTCCTCTTCGTCGTCCTCTGTTCTGTTCTATGCTGTGCTGTACTGTGCTGCTGTGGATGTGGAAATGGAAGAGTCGCTTTTGTTATTCGATATTTGGTATTCGGTATGCAGTATGCATTATGTATTTGTCCGATAAGGACAAGGAGAAGATGAGAAGACAACGAGAGAAAGAGTGAAGAGAGAGAGAGAGACAGCGCGCGAAGGAAAGACAATAAAAGCTCGAGCCAAAGAGTCAAAGAGTGAAAGAGTGAAAGTGGAATGAAATAACTGAAATGAAGAATTCGAGCCCATGAATTTGTCTTGGCTCTCTCCCCCGCTTTTCTTTCTCTTTCTCTCTCTCTCTCTCCTTCGTCTTTATATTTTGCCACGAGTACAATCAGCAGCCACGCATACACACACACACACACATGTAGAATTCAACATTCACATTCTACTTGGGGGAGAGTTAAAGGCGAAGGCGTTTTCCCACTTTCACTATTCCCACCATTATCTGTGGGCTTTCTCTTCCTCTGTATCTCTCTTTCTCTCTCTCCCTCCGTGTCTTCGCTCCATCGAAAAAGAGAAAGAGAAATTAAGGGTCCGACTCTGACTATACATTATCTCTAAATATATCAGAATACGGAATATACATGGAGGAAATGAATAGAAAATAGGAAGTAGAAGTAAAAGTAGAGGAAACCCAGAAATAGAAATAGAAGGAGCGTGCAAGACCAAGACCAAAGACACAAGAGTTTTTTGTCTTGCTTTCACCAAGACAAAGACAGAGAGAGAGAGAGAAAGAGAGAAAGAGAGAGAGAGAGAGAGAAAGAGAGAAA
>JAIUND010001511.1:0-34248 GCA_034699125.1 Gisinianus flammeolus | reverse complement strand
TTTGTCTCAAACTCACTTTCAGTTCCCATGTAAATTTTGAGACAGCTGTCTCAAGTATTGCGACACTCCGCACTATGGTCCCTCTAAAAATGTAAACGAACACGCTTTCGCCTCTCAATCTCAAACGAAGTGGAAAAGTGAGTAACTGAATTACTTGAAGCAGTTCCGTAGATGTAACTTTCTTTGTCGTCATTCCCGTGATGAGTTCTGCCAGAAGATTGACATGATTGAAAGAACAATTGGGTGTATTATCAGCCAAGAACGTCGACGAAGAAGATCTGTGAAAAGTAGTTTCACCTTCTTCGCCAGCACCTTTACCCCTCTCCTTGGAGGAAGTATCGCCAAAGACTCGGGATCTCTGCAACTGTGGCTCTCCAAGCATTTTTAATTCATTAATTTTGACGTCCGTCAAGACATCGTATACTTGAACTATAAGAGGATCTTTGTGAAGTATTTCCATTTTCAATGGTGACAGGATCCAGTACGGATGGATTTTAGAATACAAATGACATTGCATGTCAGATCCACTTTCGTAGACCGGCTAATTCAGGTTGAAATCAAAATTCGATAAATACCGTATATGCTATAATAGACTCCCTCCTTTTTATAGAATCCCCTATACTATTTGGTTTGGTTTGGTAATATTTATTGAAAATGTCAAGTCATTTAGTGCATAACACTATTTTACAGAGACGGACACGCATAAAAGCTAGATTTACTACATACATAAATAAAAACGAAAAAGGTTAATTACAAGTCACACCAGAAAATCAATTTACAAATACTTTTTGTTTACGGAGGATCATAATAATTTGTTTGATTATTTACACGTTCACTTAATAAATGAGTACCCAGTCTATCTCTGAATTTGGTTAAACTACATTCTAAATCTGTTATTTCCAGGGGCAGACAATTCCATTCCGATATAGCACGAAACTTTAGAGATTTGTTAAAGGTTTTGTGCTTTGTGTCATAATTATGCAAAAGCATATTTTTAGTGTTGGATCTAGTACGTCCAGCAGAGTCGGCAGGTTTCAAAAGAAACAAGCCAGTTATAAAATCAATTCCTTTGTCGTACGATAATGACTCGAATACAAAGAGAAGAGAGAAATACCTAATTTTTTCATGTATTGAAAGTACATTTGCTGCTTCGAGTATCTCATTTTCAAAAAGTCTCTGTTTGCCTCTGTACTTTTTACATAACAGTTTTGAATGACAATCCCATACTTTCAATGACATTCTCTGATCTAAATTACATTAGAAATCATAGATTTTAAGAACTCTCTTATAGAGTCCCACTCTGTTATACACTCCCTGGGACTCTATAATATTTTCGGATACACTCCCTGGGAGTCTATTATAGCATATACGGTAGATTTTTACATTGATATCGTATGTGTGAATGCTTTATATGTACATATAGCTTTTGATTGACTTGATGGATTTACATACCTCTGAAAAGTCTTTTCTACACAATGACCCAAAATTATTTGTCATCGCTTCATACTGTGTCGCTACGGCTTCTTGTGTTTCATTGATTGCGACAATATCAATTGGATGTCTCTTCCTGTTGATAAATGAGGAATGATTCATGCTCAAGAGTCTCTCAGAAAAGAAGGATTTAAATAGCTCTTGTTCTATTCCAGCTTGGAAATGATCATCGTGTTTCTGGATAGCTAAAGTGAGCTTTGCTATTAAACGTGAAAGTTCTTGAGATTTCTCAGCTTCTGTCCGTTCTACCAAGTATGATCTGAGCACGAGCAATGCATGATGTAAATAATCCACAGCCACACTATATACATCATTCTTGAGAGCATGGAGTCCTATCGTCACAATATCCGAAGTGGGCAATCCGGACTTGGTTTCACTATTTACAAGCTTTCCCACGCTCAACTGAAAATACATAAGTACAAAGGGAAAAGCGCTAAAATAACTAAATAAGTACTGTGGAAATATGTACTGATTGTTTTGCCTTTTGTGATTGCTGTAATCCCAAGTTTCAAAATAAAAATGTCTTACATCCAAAGGATTTAATCGATACGTCAAAATTAAAGATATGAGAGACATGATGGACTCGGTGCGATCATCAGTAGTTGGAAGTGGGATTTTTTTCTCCACAGCTTGTAAACTTTTGCGAAATTCTGAAACATTACGTAGTAAACTCGTTGCACACAAATGCAAATTATTCAATAGTAATTTTTTTTTAAAAAAAGTACTGAAAATATTCACCCGTATCTGCAGAGTTGATCGCTTCCTTTTCAATGTCAACTAAATCCACTGTATATCTTCTGAGCATACGAAAGGATTTGAGAGGATCTGCCGAAATTTCATTTGCAAAAACATCTTGGTCTATGGAAAATGTTTTCCCCAAATTCAATAGCCAATCCGAATTCTTGTAACTGGTTCTATTTATTCCATTGTCCAAATCGGTCCAATAATCTTTCAAATACCTCTTTACCTTCTTTATTTTATTCTCAAGATCCTCAGAATATTCATATAGAATTTTTAAAACTTTTTGGTCATGCCTTGCAAGAAATTGTAGATTTATTGCTGATGTAATATAATCTAACTTTTGAGTAGTTACAGTTTCAAGTTTGGCACAGTTCACGTGATTAAAAAACTGAAAATTAACAATGATAAAAATGCAGTTACTGATAATAATGAACTTTGTTTTACAACAAAACTCCGTTGAAATGAACATTTTAACGTATAAAAGTCACCTATCGAGGCAAGTAATCATTTACGAATGAATTTTTCATTCCTCAATCTGCAAGTCATGGATGGAAAACACTTGACTTTTCCTCCATTATTCGACCAAGCCCTGTTAAATATTTGACTTTGTAAAATGTTTGGCTGTATATTGATATTAGGATTTCCGCTCTTGTGCATGCATTTACGGACGGCATTGCTCGGAGCAGTTGATCAAACAACTGTATACATGACACAAGAAAATATTAATCAGTGGATACATACAGAAGGTTTGTATATTTTACAACAAAATCCAAAGCCTTGGATTTTCACTAATACATTCGCATTTGGCATTTTCAGTCAAAATAAATAGATGTTTTTTTATAATAAAGTTTATACGATCTTAATGGAATAGTATATAGTTAGTAGAGTGGTGAGTATATGTAATTACACATCAATACAGATTTCCAGACTACTCTGAGTACACAATGCCCTCGTGACTAATCCCTAATCTATATTAAGACGAAATTTGATTCTGACTAAACTTCTACAACGGTCATTCCCATTGGCAATTTGTCGCTCTAATTCGCAACAGCTATGATATACTCTCTGTAGTTTAGAATGAGTAATGAAAGACATTTGATTTTTTTTTGCCTGTATAGTTTGTATCGATAACAAATTTTTTCGCTCACATCCGCTGGACTATGAGTAAGCACCAAACACAAACACTTATGAAATGCTCATTTCAGTGTCGGGGACACAACAAATAATAGATTTTTGTGAAATTTTCTCCATTTGGATATAGTATTGTTGTTTATTGTTCTCGTATTTGTTATTTGGGACAGGATTGTGTGAGCAAAATGTTGGAAATGGAGGAAGATAATCGTCCAAGCAAGGGCTTTTCTGTGAGATATTCCGTGTCCCCGTCTAGATGGCTAATAATTTCCATATTAATCTTAATAATTGCAGCATTTGCAATCAATGTGTACACAATGAACGAGTTGAGACTGTTGAGACAGGAGTTTGTAGACTTTAATTCCACTATGCAATCTAGTAAGTAAAGTGTTTTTTCCAATTTCGTAATCATTCTTATTATTATGTATTACTTACAGATTAGTACTGTATACTTGATAAATATCCAATATCCAGATTCTGAATGTGCTTGTGAAGTCAACGAATTGAATTTAAGAGGTCCTCCAGGATTTCCAGGCATTCCGGGCCATGGAGCAAAAGGAGACCGAGGCGAAATGGGAGATCCTGTAAAAAACATTTTGTTGTTTTTCCATCCAGCACATCAGTTTAGAAAAAATTTACTATACGTTACTAACGAAATCCATGTTTTTGATATAGGGTTTCCCGGGACTTGCTGGAATGAAAGGTCAACCCGGTTTAGATGGGATCCATGTAAGCTACTTTGTTTAATGTCAATACGAGTATGAAAGGAAAACGTACTTTCGAAATTCTAACCCATAATTACTTTCCTTATATATGATATATATATATGTAGGGTGAAAAAGGTGATCGTGGAGAGAAAGGTTCTAAAGGCGACAAAACAACTCAATGGGGATGAAAATTTGGAACTATACCTTAGCTTAGTAATTATTATAATACTTATTATTATAATACTTAATACTATATTGTGGACACAAAATTTCAGAATAAATTCCTTGTTTCTGTCAAAATTATTAAGTAACTACTTGCACACTTTTGTGCGGACTAACAATTTCTGTAGACTACAGACTGTAGTCGACTAACTAAAACGCGGCCAATGTATAAGCCGGACTAAAGCCAACTAAAACCTTAATTCGGCAAAAAATTTCTAGTTCGAAGAAAGAGATGAGAAAAGCTTGAAACGTTTGATAATTTGATATCAGACCAAAGAAGGAAGAAATTTTTTAAAACCAATATTTTTACATTTAAAGTCATGTCGTTGAGGAGAAAATCCCTGTAATGTTGAGTGTCTATATGACTCAAAGAAGACAATACTTTATTAGGCTATTCGGTCAATGAACATTCTTTAGACTATTTGCTAAAACATTAAACTATTTACATAGTAACTTTATATATATTTCTTTGCACCTGCTTACAACATGATATTAGTTTTGACTATGGCATACAGGTACAATTTGCACAAGTTTCCCTGACTCCAGTACATTTCGCTTGAAGATGTTCCGAATTTATTCCTGTAACACAGAATCAGAGAGATTAACTTAAAAGTTATTATAAAACTATAAACTGTGGCATCTTTACAATTGATTTACGTACTGTAAACGTTGGGTCGAACTTCTTGAGCTTGTACCACTTTAGTAAGTAGAATTTCATTCGATTCTGTGGCAATTTTAATTAAATCGGTTATTTCATTTGGATTCGCAATGCCCATATGTTTCCGAAATTCTTCATTTATTTTCTCCCTTGTCACTAAAATCAGATAAACACACTATACTATATATACAATATACATTCATTTAAAAATTACACACTAAAATTCAGTAAAATCACTCAACGAATGTATACATACATGTAGAAGTCTAATTGTAAACTATTTTTACCTTGTAGTGCACGGCTGTCCCCAGTGAAAACCGTTTCGCGTGTCCGATGAAGAGTTTTAAATATTGATAGTACCTAAGGTCAAAACAAAGAAAACATTCTGATTCAATTAACGATATGAAAATGAGTAAAAGTTGAAGCCAATTGAAAAGCGTTACGAAAAAGTAGTTACCTTCGTTCGACTAGCCATTTTACTGCTTCAAGTTCCTCTCTTTTATTAAATACTTTCAAATTTAAAGTCCCGAATGTAGCATACACATTCCTCGTTATAAAAATAAAAACGGAATTGAGTAAGTCATGTTCAATTTTAACTAATTTCTAACTGTTTCTGCTCAGGTTTCGAGTTTCGAGATCGGAAAAAAAATTCACAGACAACTTTCAAACTCGGACATTTCCCACGCTCTGGCACACGAGGTTTGTAGATGGCCAAAAAGTGGTAGAAAACTACTTGTTACTAAGGTTTGTCAGGGTATGTACAGTATTATTCACGAGAAACTTTACACTTTCTATGCTGTCAGCATAGAAAGTACAAAGTTTCACCCGAATAATACTGTACATACATACATATTAAGTTCTATCGATATTTATTTATTTATTACGCGGCCATATACTCAACAGTTCTTGGTTCTAAGTGTTATTTGCCTATTTTTTTCTTCATTTTATCTCCACGTATGTATAACCTCAAGTTCACGTCATTATTTCCTTGAAATATTACACCAAAACCCATAAATGTGAAACAGAAAACGTTTTCCGTTTCGTCACAATTACAGTGTAATTATTACACAAGGCCAAATTTTAACTCAAGTACTAAAAATATCAATAAAAATTTGAATGGAGTAAAATTACAGCTATACAATTACAAAATCCCTCAAAATTCATATGGTACACTTCAAGTTCCGACGACGACAATGCAACACAAGTGCGTTCGTTCGGGAGAGAATAATCCGAAAAGTCGTCGTTGGAGAAAGTACACTGAATATCTCAATAATAAATATTATAGTCGTCATTGCGTTGTATAATTTATGTACCCATGTAGACGAGGATGTAAAATATTTGATATTTGATATAGTTGTATACTATATCACGTGTGTAGGTAGTAGGTTGTTTAGGTATTTGACACAACAATGTAGGGAAGATTGAGACTGAAACGATAGCAATTTTGTTTCTTTAGGTAGACAAAGATTTTGAAAATTTCAACGACCCCCATAGTTTGTTCTGACAATGGAAAACTATAGAGAATGTAAAATAGATAATGGGCGGTAAAGAATAGATCGATCCTATCCTTAACTGATTCAGATATCACACGCCATTAGATGAGCCATCGACAATCCTCAAAGAAATTCCTCGACCGTTGATACATCAATAATAAGAATCTATTCATTTGTTGTTCAAGACTTTTTTTAAATAGTGTATAGATGTTCAAAAGTCCATGTACGTATATATACATACATTATTATTACATAGTATGTACGTATATGTATATATCCATATCCATAGGAGGCTCGCGGTCGGGTAAAAGTAGCAAATAATAATAATAATACACTGACGACGAGCGAGACTAAAAAGTAGAGACTAGGAGCAGAAGCCATGATGATGAAACTGATTTTCTTATTTCAATGGGTCGGGCAGGCCGAAGAGAGAGATGAGATGCCAAAATGAGCTACATGCCGTTTATGATGAGGGCTAAATTTCTAGAAATCGTCAAGTCATCACAACTATTTTATGGATACAAACGCTTGTCTTGACTCTCTCTCTCTTTACTAAACACAAAAAGTCCAGAGTCAGAGAGAGAGCCTAAAAGACTTGAAATGTTGCGTACAACAGAATCAGAAGTTGAGAGAGAGAGAGAGAGGACTTGATGAAGTTGACTCCTTTTTCCTCTTGCTCTGTATACTCTGTGGTAAAAGTTGGAGAGAAATGATGAGGATGGATATCGTATTCACAGTGAAAACTGCTGCACCCAACGTTTGTCATTCGTCATTTCAAATATCGTATCACTACGTACATATACAAATAATAATTATTATTGTTATGTTATGTGTAATATATATTTTATCATTGTGTATTACTTTTGACATTTTAATCTACAACGAGAGGAATGGTCAAAGCATTGGATTTCATCTCCAGTGACAGAATTTGCCAAATTAAGATTGTCCATTTACTCAGTGTGTGTACAATACAGTGAATACACAGCGCACTCCTTCAAAAAAAAGAAGGAGAGGGAGAGAGAGAGAGAGAAGAAAATGAAAATCTATCTAAAAGAGTTGTCAGGCGCGATAGATAGCAGCAAAACAAAAAATCGCCTGCTGAGATACTTTTAAACTATATATATTTATATATATAATGTATTATATTCCGTATTTCCTTAGACTAAAAACCTACCTTATCTTATTATTAAGGTGAAACACAAAGTACTATATGTATGCGTACTAAAATGGTTCATTTTATCGTGTACATGCATGCACGTATTTGTTTGTACATGTGGAAACATTTTGTTCTTCAAATTTTTACATTTATGATTCTCCACACTGTAATTTCCGCTACCTTAAAATTCATCCATATTAAACAATCAAAATGTTACATGCACAAGTAGCGATAAAACAACAATGATCAAAGTGATCGCTTTATATGATCATCAACGCCATAAAATTTGAAAGCTTTCTCTACAGATATTATACATGTATATACAGTGGGGGTGGGGGGGGGAGAATCTACTGGTTTCTTACCCCATGATAACATTCAACTTTTTATGATCCATCTCTACATTCTACGTATAGAAAAACAGATAAAATATTTTCTCTGGACGATTAATTGATTTGTCTATACAATTTTCGACAATTCTGTACTAGGTGATCGCAAGCAAAGTATGTACAAAAAACAGTAAGGCAAAATACGAGAATTTGAAATGTGAAGTGTAAACAATCAAGGAATTTTTCAGTGAAAGAATAAAACACTGTATCCGCGTCTATACTTTTCCATTTCCAGTAGGTACGAATTGCTATGCTGAAGGATTCAGATGGAAAAAAAGACAAAGTCAAGGTGCGGAAAAAAAAACCAAAGCGAGAGAAACCACAAAAATAATCTAGCCACTGTTGAAAGTAATAAAGAGAGTAAAATTCTGAAAGGGGATTTTTCCAGAAATTAGGTAAAGTCATTTGTTCATCTGGTTTTTTTCTTCCTTTTCGTGCAAATTTTTGTATACAACCAATCTTTTTCTTATCTACATCTTCCACATTTCTGGTTCTTGTCGCAACCTTTTTACTTTTCCTTGCATGGAAATATATATAATGGAGAAGATTTACATACAAAATGTGTTTGCCTATATGCCTGTGTTATGTATAAATGTATATACATTTTCTTTTTCTCCCAAGTGTTAGTTTGTCGTTGGTGCGTAACTCATTTGGGCGAAAAGAGCTCTATCATCATTTTCTTATTCTTGCATAGTACAGCATTGTAGTTAAGTATGCAGTATTATTTGTAAACAGGTATTATTTAGTCGATTGAGTTTTTTTTATTGCTCAGCATTCCACTCTCAGATTTACATTATTACTGTGGACTGTGTGTGTGTGTTTGTGTTTGTGTGGAGGAGGAACAACCAACTCTCGGCTAGTCTTCATCACTAGCTATCTGAGCGAAAAGGGCTGAGTCTTGAGATGTTTTGTTATGTTATATACAGCCGTGATATGATGATGATGATGGTGGACTCGTACACTGTGTTTTTGTGAGTGTAAATTGAAACTCTATTGAAATACGAACAGGTTTATTTATTCTAGAATCTCCAGCATACGTAAAATCTATATACTGCTGGTACGGGAGTAAAAAGAAGCGTACGTACGTAACGTACATACGTGGCACTCTCGAGTAGTCAGCAACAATTTTATTATTTGCATCTTATTCATTTTTTTTAGTCTCTCCGCACTCTGCAACTATCGTATCGTACTATATAATATACACACACTTCCTCCGTTCAAATCCCTGTTTAACTTGCAACAAAAGTCTTTCTCTTTTAAATGATTTGAAAGCTACACAATTGCGTCCATGTATTGCTTTGAAACTTCAAATTCATTTTATGTATCTATCCACTCTTTGACTATAATGCACAGTGCACACCGGCACACATGATTCTGTCCATACTTAGATATATTATCCAGTAGAAATTCTATACATAACACTAACTGTGACACTCGGTCCGTACTGATAGCAACTGTATTTTCATATAAGATCAGAAAAAAGCCTTTACTTTGGACTTGTATGTATATGTACTTGCAGCATGAAATGAAAGACAAGGCTGCCATATACAAACACACACATATGCAGTATACACACTATACACGCTGTCTACAATCAACCATCGTATTTTTTTCAAATGAAATCTGAAGACAAGGGAATTTTTTGAAGCGTTCAAAGAATTGACATCAAGTTGCCGAGTGTTCCTTCCTTACTTTTCACTGTTTATCAGTCTTTTGTACACTCTGCCTATACAATGGAAACTGTCTGTAGTCTCCTGTACTGCGCTCACGATCATTTATAATGTACCTTTTAGGTTAGGTCTTTATATGAGATTACTTATTGTACATGTAGGTACGACTACGAGCGAGTATATATGTATGATACATTGTACAATGTACATACATGTAAATACAAATGTTTTTTATCTTTAGTTCTTCCTATTCTCTCTGTATAGTCTGCATATTTTGTGTGCCTCGTCTATATCCGTTCAATGTCTTCAGCTTTGGACAAATATATCTACACAGAAGATACATGCATGTTGTGTATTTTTTTTGTACACACTTGGAGAATGGAGACAAGACGATATGGTGGAATTTGCATTCAACAATCATCGAGATTCCATGAACTCGCAATTCACTCCTTTTATTACACCAAAGATAATTCGTCAACTTTTTCGACTCAAATTCAATGCTCATTCTCATTCTTAGTCTTATCAAAAGGTTTAGTGAGATGGTGAAGGCAATAAAAGGAAAATCAAGTAGCAGTTGCTGGAAAGGAACGTGCTGTCAAGACATGTGCTTCATTGGAATAATACTATAATACATCATTGGATTTTATAAAGAAATTCTGATTCTTGATCTTATGTGTGTGTGTGTGTGTGAGTATACGCCTGTTTGTAGTGCATGTGTATGTGTGTGTGGGTGAAAAGCTGTCAAAGATTCCCTTTTACTTTTCTCAAGTGCCTCGGGGGAAAGGTGGATGAATATAGTAATGATCATTCTATCATCATCATAATACAGTCAAACAGAATTGTTCATGCAAAAATGAAGAGTGTACTCATGTAGTCACACTGTAACTACGATATACAATCAGTAGAATTTCAATCTCCATCAACCCACTGCCTGGCTGGGTGTATGACTACTACAAATTTCCTTTCACTCTGTACATTTAGCATAGGCAGTTAGTTATTCTCATTTAGTATATACCAATGATTATTGAGAATTTGAGAGTATCGGATATTGATGAATATGATGATGAATAGCGAACATGATTTGACTTGCTTCCACATGTGTATAAATCCAGTAGTCATAAAGTCATAAAAAATGAGTTAAAAGTTGAATTCTTCTTGTTTCAAAAAAGAAAGTATCTAGTGTATCTACATACCTATTACCTATATAATAACAGCATGGGAACATACAATATACTGATGTAGATAGAGGATAAAGTAGTTAATAATTTGTTTAGCTATAGTTTTTTCTTCGGGAATCTATAAATCCCAGTACGACATTTTTATTTGAATGTAAATTGTAAATTAGGATTTAGTCATATGACAATTTAGACGTGATAAATCATCATGTAAAATGTGTATTTAACATAATAATAATATTATTTATCTAATTTACTTTCGAGAGAAAAAAACAAGTGAGTGCCATGCGCCGTCGTGTTCCAAGACACATTTACAATATTTTTTGAGAGAGTTTTACACCGATAAATTATCTTACTTTGTAAGATAAACAAATGTCCAGTTATTTCATATTTGAAGGTTACTACCACTTTTTATTTTATTTTGATGTACAATCTCACATATGAGAATGTACGATAAATGGAACCTGTAACTAGTCACTACCTAACGATAAGAATATACGGGAAAGAAAAAACGGCAGTTTTTACTTTGAGTACATACAGGGCTACATACCGTATACGTACAGAGACAGTGTGTGTGTGTGTGTCGTGTAGACATCCTATCACTTATTACTATAATACTACTTTTGATATCTTATTCTTCCTTTTTTCCTTCTCCCTCTTACAATCATCCGTACAGTCATTATCCGTACTACTTTCATACGTGTACATACTGAAATAGTTACATTGAAAACACAAATTGCTTCGAACCTATACACACACATGCACATCGAGAGAGAGAGAGAGAGAGAGAGAGAGAAAGAGAGGAAATGAACCGGTCGGTTTGGACATCGGCGGGTTTGACTACCTGGAGAAAACTAATGGATCCACCACCAAGGGGATTTCCTCTCTCTTTCTCAGTCCGTCTCTCGGTATACATGAAGAAGATGGTCGGAGAGAATGGGCATGAGAACCCCCAAGCTGGACATTGTAGGTGGCAACCAATCGAACAGACTTGTTACTGTAACTTGTATTGAAAAAAAAGTGAAACATGGAGCGACGTAAAAATATACTTTTTTTCCCCTTAAATACTTTTGACTTTTGAGACTTTTCCATAGATGCGGCGGATGTTTCTTCTCTTTCTCTCTCTCTCTCTCTCTCTCTCGTTTTCTCTATCTTATTGACAAAAATATTATTGTTGAACTCTGTGGGCCATGTTCAAGGAGTACACATGACAAAACAGCAAATGGAAATATGTACTGGGGCGATACATAGAAATATATAAAGATAAAGATAAATGTAGTGACACATTGAGATATCCATGCATTATGCTTTACATATATGCATAGAATTTTGGTTGCGGATTGTGATTGTGAATTGGAAAAAGGGGAAAAAGGGTACATACATACATAGCCGCTTTTGACTAGACTTGACTTGACTCCATTTCCACATTTCCACATTTCTCCTATAGAAACAGCAAAAGTCTTAGGGATATTGAAGAATGTACAAACGTACATATCCATACGAGTGCTGCTTCCCGAAAGACTTTTAGACTGTACTTAGTACTATGATAATGTATGTAGGTAAATGTAGCTAAATGTAGTATATGTAGGTACTGTCGAGTGTCAACGGAGACAGTTCTTTATGAGCCTGCTCGCGGTGTGATGAATGACGGTAGATTCAACTACACACATTCACGGCCAGTTGTTGTCGTGCGAGCAAGACACTTTTTTTTTCCTCTTCAAGAGCGTGGCCCATTCACATCACCTTTTACCTCTCAATTTATACTTTTCGAACCTCATTTTATGGATTCTGGACTCTTTTCCTTTTCTTTTCTTTTTTTTTCTTTATTCTCTCTCTCAAAAAACTTTTCACGCTACTGTCCAAGTGTAAATCTGAGAACTACATCCATGAGAAGGCTTTAACAAAACTATTGTGAATTTGTAAACTACATATCCATCCATCTTTACCGGTCAAGTCCATTGTAATTCTAAGCTTGATTTAAATCTTTTATCTGTTAAATACCAAAACAGAGGGATGAAGAGGGATATAGCGAGTGAGAGAGAGAGCTTTCCTTTTTTGAATATTTCTATATAGTTTTCATTGTTCCCACATTGGCTACATCCTACTTATTCGGATGCGCTATCTCCTTGCCTGCGTATGTATCAACGTTTTTTTTTATGACTTAAGTAGTGACAGTATTAAAGAATTATTTTTATTTACTATATATAAATTATCATTTGTATACACATTTCTTTTATTTTTAACAATTTTATATTTGAAATTCGTATGGAATTTGAATGCATGCAAGTGTAAATACTTTTACATTGGTAAGACGAAAAAGTACGTACTGTCGGATTTTTAATAATTGAGCCTCCCAAGGACAGATTTAGGAATCCTTGCCCATTTCAAATACATTGAGTGGGAGGAGCTACGAAGGAGAGAGAAAGGCTCAATTATTTTTAATCCGACAGTACTTATCGTATATATGAGAAAATTGAAGATGGGCAGAGTATTGGAAGTCATCTATAATTAATTGTTGTATGAGGTTTTAATTATCCAAAAGACTTATTATGTAAAATGATGGCGTACGACTGTATTTCCTTTGTTACCCGCCATCGTCTGCTTATTATTATTATTACACATTATTATTATTCTTACTGCCGCATCCAGAGATGAACTTGAACTTGTGGGGAACGTGATAAACGACTGTTTGACATGCATTGTTTGTAACTACAAACATTTTCTGATGATGTTCTGTCTGTATCATGCACACATATAAATAAATACTTGAATACATGTACTAGTATATCATATACTGTATATGGTATATGTACATTCACATTCTGTCGATACATTCTTTATTCTAATATTTTAATTTACAAGTGCTCCCCTCGTCCGTTTTTAAACAGTCGTCATAATTCATAACCTCAGAAGAGAATGGAACGCGTGGATTTTTATGAACTATTTGAATTTTGAATTTTAAACAGGAATTTCAAGTAGAAACTTAAATTATCATAGCAAATAATAGATAGTTCTTTTAAAAAACAGTGCGTTATGTTATGTTTTTGTTAGATTCTCTATACTTTATAAAGCTATATTTGAGGCTCTAGAAATGTAAATAACAGGTCAGCGATTTTGAGGCTATAATTGGACGAAAATGGAGTAGGACTGGTCAAATGGCTTCAAACTACATATAGACATTTCTCAATTTTAACGGTAAGCATATGAATATGAATTGTTTACAGATATATCCACAAGAACAAAGGAAAAACGTTCTTTGTGTTGTTCATATACAAAGTTCATGGAGAAAGGCAGCTTCATGAGTGAGTAGGAAACATCATTGGCATTGGCAGTGGCAGCATGTTGACCATACTGTTATTTTATTTTTAATGATGAAGTTGGAACTCGAGAGAAAACGAGCATGTATTCAAATTGTACAGCTTCTACGCAAATTTCCATCAAATGTATATATATAGGTTTTATCGTCTAATCTACTCATCTATCTTCACTAAGTAAGTACGTCAAGTTCTAATTAAAGAGCTCTCAGCAGAGAAAAAAAAACGGAGCTTGCGGTGGAAAAAAAATCCTCCGTTGAATCCCCTTGAATAAGTTGTGACTGTACAATTTAGACTCGACTTGAAGTTCTTCCGAGTATTATGGAGGTGTTAAATATGACACGGCATGCTATAGAATAATTAAGGAAAATATAAGTGGAATGATAAAAAAAAAGTACAAGATTTTATAAATATCTATATAATTTTTTAATATTTCTCATGTCGACACTTTTGAACACTCCTCTGACATTTTGTACTACATACTCGCATTTTGTGAGCCCTACAGACTAGCTTTTGTATTGTGAAAAAAATTATGCGTGCACACTTTTTATTTTCGGAGGGATTAAATATATACATGTATATAGAAAAAACTGGAAAAAAGTAAGGACAAGGTTCAAACAAAAAAAAAAAAAAACTTAACACCCATAACATTAATTATCAAGACTATTTATCTGCAGACTCCATTGATGGTTTCGTGACGCTGGGAAACAAAAAAGGCCGTTCATATTAAACATATAGGAGGTGCTACGTTGAGGCGTATTTACTGTTTGCACATGAGTTTTCACCACTATATTTTAGTCCAGTTCTCTCTCTCTCTCTCTCTCTCTCTCTCTCTCTCTCCCCTCCAACTCCAACTCCAACCCAATTCCATTTTATATACGAAATACGAATACATTATGACATGAATAATCTTCCTCCTCGGTCAACTTGAGCTATTTTTGATGAGTATATAGTAGTACTATATATGTACTAAATATATGTGAGAGTGAGTGTGTTGGAGTGGTGTGTGTGTGTGTATGAGTATTCACTATCTAGCCAATAGAATTTTGACGGCATCAATTATTCTGTGAATGTATAAATACAGAGAGTTATTATTATTAACAAACCCTCCAATTACGAGTTGTGAGAAACTTAAACGATTAAAAAACATGGACACGAAGGGTCATTTGAAGGCATCCAAAAATCTGACGGGCAGTTTTGAGCAAGTTCTCCGACAACGACAGCGTTCCGAGTACAGCCTGTTCCACACGATACAAATACATATACAAACTGTGAGCGAGAGTGAGGAGCTCAGAGGCCTATTACAAAAATATTACACTATACGATGATGATGATACTACGAGTGAGTGAGTGAGTACTACAAGTGGACAGGTACACATCTACACATAGGTACACACTGTGTTTGTAATGTTTGTATGTGTATTATACACACACACACACACACACACACAAATGATGTGTCCACATATATACAGATACAGAGAACGAACCCAAATGGTAATAACGTAAATAAGATGAACGAATTGAAGTACAGATGAAGAAAGGAAGGAAGGTATGTATTATGTATATAGGATTCATATTATGTATGCCTCTCTATTTAATTATTTTGTTAGACATGTAAACGAGGCATAGAATTGGGAATTGAGAAAACACCCCTCCGGTTATAGAATATTAGAATAACAAAGTGGTCTTTTAGGCAGTTTTTTCCTTCGTATAGGTACATAATACATATGACGGATCCCTCCAGTACTCTAGTATGTTACTGTACATACTGGAGATATCCATGAATATAAAATAAGTACACACAGTTCCATGGAGGAACATGTATTGTATACGCATATTGCCCGCAGGATTTACAGTCAACGCAGAAATTTTTGATATTTTATCTCTCTATTCGTATATGTATATTCTCGTCCTCATCCTCAGTATTCAACGTTGTAAATACAGATATCCGTACCACGGACGACCCACCGCCTATTGTCTAACCATAACATAACCACAAAGAAAAAAGAAACTCTCCACAGTCTCCAGAGTTTGAAAGAGTCGAGATGAGAGAGACGGAGAGTGAACATCCCTCATTTCCCTTCATTTATTACATACGTACTTGAACCGACCCTATACATAGAAATTAAGGCCGACGTGTAGTTAATTTGATACTCGGGTTTTCAACAATGAAAATGAAACGTGGCATCTTCATCAGTTGAAGTAACCGTTGAAAATCGTACACAACACGAGAAAATTATGGTGAAGACGAACAAGAACAAGAAGAAGAGGAGGAAGAAGATCCCATTGCCTCCAGGGACTCTTCTTTTTTTTACACTAAACCCGATATGCCCAAGTCCCCCCGTTGTATTGTATACATATGACTATGATTGACTTTCAATTCCAAATGAAACAATTATTATCTATTAACTATTACACATTTTCAAGTCAGTCGAAGAGATTTGATGAATTGATCAGTTGATGACTGACGGATGCCTTTTTCATTTTCCGGATAAAAAAAAAGTCATTTTTATATACCTCCATATTTCTGTAATAAAGAAATCCAATTTCCCATTCAATATCCAAATTCCAAATTACAAAGTACAAATTGAGAAGATGTTTATTTTCAGGTGAGCACATCAATCACATCAAATAGAGCATTTGTCAATACGTTTGTCCAGTTGAAACAAAGACAAGAAAGAGCAAAACAACCAAGAACCAAGAGATGCGAACCAGAGGAATAAAATGAAAGTATACAACATTGAGGAGTCGACAGTCGACTGGGAGAGAGAGAAAGAAAGAAGAAGGAGAACATGAATGAGAGCTGTATTGATAATGACATCAAGTCTAGGCGTACCTGTATGTAATAATATGTATGGAGACGATGATTTTTCAGTGCGTGTGTGTAGTGTACCTTGTTTAGAGTAGACAAACGTGGCAGTCAAGGTTATTCAGTCAGTTTCTGTTCTGTTTGGATGTGGATTGTGGACGCTGGAACAAGTCAGATCTTTTTTATTTTATTCTGTATACCTATACCGATATCTATTATTCTATTGTAAAGAATAATTGAGAGTTTTAGTGCCGTCAAGATATTTTTCGGCTTCGGCTTCGTATTGGTTTTAAATTTTAGTTTTTAGAGGAAGCCAGCCGTATAGTATAGTATAGAGAGAAAGAGAGAGGGTGAGGGTGAATGTGGTGTGCAGGGGTACTTACTGGTATACAGATGACGGTGACGGTGAGTACGGAAGAGTCTCGGTGATTTATTTGCTAGAATTCGTGGAGGATCTCATAAAAATCAAGACGTGTACAAGTTTGAAAAGCTTTTATCCCCCATAAAGGAGACAAGACTTCCCACCAACACTGGCCAAGCCAGACCAGGATAGTGTCAATTAATCACCTACCTCCATTACTCCTGTGCACATGCTTTGCATCCTCAAACGTCCCAAAGCCCGCCAACTACACACAGATACACTTTTTTTTGGAGACGAGCATGATGTCATTGTTATCGAAACAAGACAGTGTGTCCCCATATTTATCCACTCCTCTTGTTATTGTATAGATACATACGATATATACAATATACAGCCAATACCCATAACCCATAGTTTTAAGTTTTAACTAACTACCATCAAATATCTTACACATACATATACTTACAGTATACACACACACGCTCTTTTAGTTTTGGTTTGATACTCCGTTCGGATGCCTCTTACCAGACACTTGCCTCTCTTTAATCTCTTTCTCTAATGGACCGTTTTAACCCTTTAAGGATTCCTAAGTAATTTCCTGACAAATAACAAATAACTTAACTCAAGTCAAGTCAGGGAGTGGACATTCCCTTTTGCCTACCTACCTTCATTCTTCCGTTTTTTCTCCACTCTCTCTTTCTCTCTCTCACTGAACATCTTCCTTCCAACTAGTCACTAGCCAACCAACAGCCAACAGGGAAACAAGCGTGCGATAATTTTCAATGTCCCTGTCAAAATACTCTACTTTTTTCCACTTTTCAATTAGTTTTTGGATGATGCCGTCATTTGTACTCTGTGTACAGATATATAAAGTGTTCCCCATTTTCTCTTGTCCCACTTTTCTCCTTTATTGGTTTCAATTTTTCTCATCGTCAGACTGGTATTTTTTTATTTTTTCATGGATTACTTTTTGCTTTCAAATAAGTAATTTAATAGTTTAGTTCTATAGGTCGTAGGATTTTATTGGATTTGACAGTTGATTCTCATCGTCAGTTAAATTTTTTGAAAGTTTTATATAGATATTAGATATATTTCTTTATTTTCTTCAGTACTTGTTGGAAACCTCATGGCAATTATTGAAATTGGAAATGGAAAACATTCAACAATTTCAACACGTGTAATTTTATTTTCCCTGTCTACATTACATTCTCCAACTGGTCACAGTCTTTAAATCCAGAGGAAAAAATTAAGAGAAAGATTAAAAGAAGGAAGGATGAATGTGCTCACATTCATTGCATTGAGAGGAATTGCTATGGTGTTAGCCTTTACTAAATGTACATGCCTCGTTTTGTGTGGATATTGGATATGCACGTATGAATGAAGGTATATACTTGAGCTTGGATAAAAACTGTACATATCTTATGTGCGTGTGTGTGAGTGAATACTAAGAAGATTATTTTTTTAAGCGTCTACGTCTATGTAAAGTCGTCAACGACGAGACTATTCATAATGGGACGACGATGAAAAAAGAAGAAGCAAAAGTTGGTTAAAAAAGCAAAAAAGAAAAAGCAGAGAGAGAGAGAGAGAAAGAGAGAGAAAGAGGAAGAGAGAAAGATTTGGTCACATTATCCCCCCGTTGGAACGACGAAGGAAGGGGATGATGCTTGTGTATTGTGTAAATGATGGGGAACAAAACCGACAGGACAAAATTGTCTAATATCTGTCATCGTGCAAGGCAACCGCAAATCATTCCGATTGAATCCAGAAGCCCACGCTTGATGCAGCTCAAATGTAATAAATAAATCTGTGGATTTATGAGACCGCTGCTTCCAACTTGGAAACTCTTCACATAGTATACAGAAAAACCAGATTCTCATCAACACATATCACGGTTTATTGCCGAGAGAAGACTAATCCTATCTCAACGATATTATTGTCCTGGTTTTTTACGCTACACTGACTGACTATACTCAGCTCTCCTCACTTTGGCTCCAACTTTTATTGTATACACAATCAACTCAACATCATCCTCATCGTCGTCGTCGTCGCCGTCATCATCCTCATCGTCGTCGTCGTCGCCGTCATCATCCTCATCATATGCCTCGAATATTTTATCCATTCCATGTATCCATATGTATGTTTTTTCGCCCACAATTACGCAACATTTCTTCGCCTTAGCCTCTCCTTTCACAAAATCCGTGCACACATTGCACCCACATAATACTGAATAATGTATAAGTATATGGAAATCTGGTACTCGCAGCAGCACATATCCAGATAGTCGTGTGGAAATCAAGTAAAGACTTTTTGAGCTAAAAACCACACCACACAAAAAAAGTACTATGGAGGACTTTTTGTTCGGATTACTTGGCTTAAGGAATAAACATTTCCTTCTGTTTTCAAAGGAAACGGTTTTTTGTTATTTTTGTTATTTTGTATTCATTCAAAATCCGAAATTCAATTTACCATTCAAAAAGAAGAAAAAAAATGAAAACTGCACATTTTTCATTTTGATTATAAATAGAAGGGTTTTTTAATGCATTTATTTATCGTACATATGTACAATCAACTTTCTCGGGAATAATATATATATGAAACCGAGAAAACAGTCAGATGAGTTGTTGTGTTCTAAAATCGGTGCACATTTTACTTTGAATAAGATAAGATTTTGTTCATGAACATTGAAAAACTAAAGAGAGAGGAACGGTAAAAGGTAATTAGAGGAAATTAGGAAATGTATATTTCCAAACAAACATGGAGGTTTCTTTGACTATCTTTGTGACCAGGGAAAAAAAGGAATATGGCGAAATTGATTGTCTTGAAGAATTGAAAGGGGGGTATTCTTATACATATGTAGGTGTTGCAAAGTGATGATGTGAGCAGTGTGCAAGCTGTGCACTGTTCTGTATGTGTATCATGTTGCTGGATGTATTATTATTATATGATATAGAGTCTTGATGAAAAAGGATTTCAGGTCGAAAGCTTGAAGCTCACTCACTCACTCTCTCTCTCTCCCCTCAAGTCTTAATTAACTTGTAACCAAGCCAGATAAAACTTTTATGTAGTAATTTTGACAGTTTTTCTCCGGAAACGAGAAGCTTGTAATTTGTGGGTGAGAGAGGAGGGTGCCGGGGTGTGTGGGTGAGAAGAAAAGAGTGCCGTTCATCGCTTTTTTCAACTGCATATACTTATCAATATAAATACAAATATACTATACTCTATACTATAGTTTTGTCTATCGTCTATCTGTATCCCTCTACATATATACATTTAGTACGCATACATAATATACATATACACATTCTTTTTCCATTCTTTTTCAACTTGTCTATATGTATATGCATTTGCTATGTAAAATAATATATCATAATCAAGAATGTATATAGTTTTTCTATCTATATACATATATATTATTACATTGGACATGTCAATCCAATTTTCAAAACTAGACTCAACACCCAGTTCATTGTTACTTGGTCTGTAGTCTGTGTGTATGATGATGATGTAGGGGGAAAAGCAACTAGTTAGGTAAAGCCAAGACGAAACCAGCACATCTGGTTCCAGGGACATGATGAACATCAAGCACTTGTGTATGTATACATATTACATATACATACTGATATTATACTGAATGTATACTACCTTTCAGTACATACTACATATACATGTGTAGTACTTTGTTTCTAGGAGCAATGATGAACGAACACATTGCGTTCATACATATATCCGCACTTTGACTATCAGTCCGTACCCATTATTCATTTCCATCAAACTATCAATTTTCTTTACCTGTCTGTGAATTGTGGATACATACAATTTAAACAATTGAACGAATTTACTCAAAACAAAATTGTCCACTCATTATAGGGGAAACCGCCATGACCAATGCAATGCAATGCATGAAAATGAATGGAAATGAATACATATTTATAAATGTGTTGGTGTGTGTAAGTAAGTAGTTAAAATGTATTTTCATCGCTATATTATATATTGACTATTGACGAGTGGGCAGATAGTGATAGAATAAATTTATACATACACACCAAAACAATATTTACTCATGACACACATAAAACACATACCAAATCAAATAAATAAATAAAAAATCACTACAAGCTCAATTCTTTAATGATATATGCACATATACACATACACACACCCAACAAACTGAACAAAGTTTGTGCGGCGTATTGTTTGATTCTCAAAGATATATTTATTTTCTGTGAAATAACATCCCTGAGCCCTGAAGAGCCAACTGTAAATAATTGGATTTGAATTTTCGGAAGTTTTATTAAAGTTTAATTGTAATTTACTTTCTGCACGAATCCTGTAAAATAAAAAAAAAATCGAGTGTAATCACGATACTTATGTATATAGCTAACGAGCTTGTTATTCTCTGTCAATTTTCAATGGATGGTTGAGCAATGGGCAAATCTCCCTCTTTCTATTGTTATTGTATACATATATAGTATAGATACCGTAAAGCTTTAATTAGAAACCGAGGTTTGTGTCTGCAAATTCAGAATTCAGTCTAAATTCCAATGATGACTTGAATACATTACGATACATGGCGTACACTAGATAAAACAAGCCAAAAACCTAGGTTTATAATCGAGGTAGGTTTGTAATCGAGAGTAGGTTTTTAATTCAAGCTTTACGGTAGTTACTTTTTGATACATTGGAGTAAACTCTCAACTGTGTTTCAATTTCAATTTGAATTGTCTATCTATCTGTTTGTGTACAAGTCGAATAACTAAATTACAAAACACCTTCAAACTGAGTACAACCTTGTATTTTAAATAAATATCTGAGCTGTTGCGGCATGTGTGTTTGTCAGTATAAAAAAAAGATAGTTCAATACTCACAGGAAACAATAATAGTTAAAGATATTTACTTTCCTGGTCAGGATTCACGTTGTTTAATTTTGCAACATTTACTTATAAACAATGTAATGCGTGTAAAATGCATAACAAGTACATTGAACGGAGTAAGTAATATAGAGAGATACAGATATAGATATGGAAGATAAACAAATCTCCAAGTCTTGAGAAAGCCATCTAAACGTGCACGCGTAACTTGTTATCTCAGCTTGTTGTATGTTTGTCTCTCTTTCTCTTTCTCTTTCTGTGATTGTAATTGTAATTGTTTTGGTCTGTACTAAAATGTTTTCAAGCCTCGTCATCAAACATCAAGCTAACTCTTGAGAAATGACCGATTTATACGTATCTATTGTCTATGTACAAATGTACAGAGCTCAGAGAGCGAGAGAGAGAGAGAGACAGACAAATAGAGAGCGAGAAAAACAAAACATCCTGAAGAATCTTCTGATCGAACGAAAGAGAGAGAGAGAAAAGTGAGGTGGCTGAAAAAGTTGATGATGATGATGATACTCGTCACCACTAATTGTAGGGCACCTATTTAACCCTAATGCGGCATAAGAAGGAGAGGAAAGGAGAAAGATGAGATGGGAGAGAGAGAGAGAGAACCCTTTTTGTTGTTGGAATTGGTCGGTCGGTAAAAGTTATAACAAGATCTTTGGATGAAATTATGGCTCAATTTAGCTAGTCAAGCTCTTTTTCTCTCTCTCTCTTGCTCGCTTGCTCTGTATCTAAACTCTAAACATCCACCATCTGTTCCAAACATATTACCTTCTACTTCATTTCAGTTAGTTTTCTTCGTTTCTCGTGTAAGTGTACGGACGTATCCCGAACCAAAGAACCAATCCATCTCTGTTCCTAATGACTAGGCTTCCATTGCTTTTCAAATAATATAGACTTTCCTAATGTGAACCACTTTTTCTTTGTCTATAATGGAATTTCAAACTTATTACATATTCAACAATCGGTGGAACGTGTGTTCCTTTCTTATGGTTTATATATATATACGTATATATACTTATACAAGTAACGCTAAGTCAAAGAAAGTAAAATGGAATACTCACTAATAGCTCTATATCCAGTTATACCCAGTACAGGAATCCATATCTATGTATTTTCCTATTTTCATTACAATGCATGAGAGAGCGTACATTTTTTCTTTACTTATTTGTTGTTAGATATTATTATATGCATAAAAAAAAGGTCTCTCCTTTAGCCGTATATGAAATTATTAACTCCCGCATCATAATTAAACAACCTTTTCGTACACAGGAAATCTAGCAGAGGTGAATACAATTATTTTATCCTCGGTAGCAAATTCATCCTTTAATCCTTAATCATTATGATAAAGGCTACAATGAGACAACCATTCGTGTGCTTTGTCTACACACACTTCTTTCATATATATTCGATGGTATACATCCAGTTTTTTTTTCAGGGAGAAGCTAAAAAATTTGGCTCCAGGGAGTTTCAACCAGTTGATCATTTTTTTTTTTTTCGTAAACAATTAATTGCAATGCGTGGACTTGCTACTACTTCATGTGTTGTGAATTCCATTAACTTGATATAATTCATACTCATTATATTTAAAAACGCCGTCAAAAAACTTGCTACAGAAAATGTCTACATGTAGTCAAAATACTTATTTTTAGCTACATATTTCTATGAGACTTTTTTTTACACATTTAACGTCTTATTCGCACAAACAACGACTCTTCTTCAATATAACTTTCATTCATTTTATTGAGGTAATCAACAACACTGATATAAAGTTCGATTTATATATTTTTGTGTGACTACTTGACTACATACAATTATACGCGGATATTTCATTAATTTTTGTACAGATATACTCATTAACTGCTCACATGTAAGCCCATTAATCTTCCCAACAATATGACGAGGATATTATTGAAGTGAGTACTTAAAAAATCATAATACTTATGTATATTTAATGAAAGTTGCTCAATGTTTTGATTCCCTTTTTTTAATCCTTTGACTGATTTTAAGTGTCTGCTAAAGTATTCAAATATGATATGATATTATACGGTCCAATCAAGTACCGGATGAGTAAGTAAAAAAGTCGTCTACTGAAATCCTTGATTGATAATTATACAGTGTGAGATTGGTCAGCGCTCTCCGACGTCATGGATTCACACAACTAACTAGGAGAGATTATTATGTATAATTCTCTCTCTCCCTCTTCTCCTCTCAATGAGGTTATAAAAGCTTCTTATGGAAGGCATGCGGCATTAGTCTCACATTTCGAGTGTGTAGAAAGGTGTCTATCTCTCGTGTGCGTGCATTTTGTAGTTTATTCTAAAGAGAGAGAGGTGGAATTTTTTTATTGAAACGGTAGTACAACCCTTATAGTTAAAAGAGGGTAAAGGGTATGACGTAATATGATAGAGAGCGAACACAGTGAGAGAGCGAGGAGAGAGAGAGTCTTTTGGCGACTGTTCTTCCATGGTTGGCTAGTTATATCATCATATATCAAGGGATTCAGACAATGTTCAACGATAGAGAGGGAGAGAGAGAGAGAGATAGATAGGTAGAAAGGGAGAGAGTCCTGTAAAGGCCTACTACTTAGTCGCATTTAAAAGAGTAGAGCCGATTAGTAGTGGTTAAGTAGTGTTGTTGGGTGATTCTGATTTGTTGTCGGCTTTTATGTGGTGAGAGACGGAAGGAACGCCCGAATTTTCGAGTATTCGGTATCGAAAGTAGTTCGCATGAGCGAATTCGACAAACTCTAATCGCATAATGCTCTTCAGTGGTTGAGGACAAAAAGCAGGGGCAAACCACACAATTCATGATGTGCCATCCACCAGTGCGGTTCTCCTACTTCAAAGAGTGTGTGTAGAGTGTAAGTAGAGAGAGAGAGAGAGAGAGAGAGAGAGCGAGAGAAGAGAGGAGTAGTGGAGAGAGAGACGTATAGTGTGTGTGTACTGTGTATTGTAGAAACAGTGTGTGAGTGAGAGTGTGTGTGGAGAGAGAGTAGTAGTTAGATCGTGATCGTGAGTCCATGTGATGTGATGTTCACAGAGTGATAATGTGTGATTTTTCTATTGAGAGATTCAACCTGGAATTTAGTGGGTATTTTCGGTATGGTATATAGTTTTGAAGCGTACTCACGCTTTTGGACAGTACATTTTGTATGGTCACTGATTGTAGTGTGTGTTCCTCGATATATCTTAAATACAGTACAGTTCCAACAGCAAAACATCTCACCTTTCCCTGTGTTTAAATATAATGTACAAATGTACTGCCTGTACATGTATATAATATACATATATACATATACATACGTAACATAAAATATATATAATGTATAATATTTCTTTCTCATTTTTTTTGTGAATTTGGTTTTCAAAAGCCTTGTGAATTGTGGATTCGGAACGTTTTTATGAAAAAATGATGGGATCGTCATAGTATTTTTTCCATATGTACCAACGATATCAGTGCCTTTAGCTTTAGTTTTTTTTTTTTTGTCGAAATATATATACAAGATATATTTTTTCATTACAAAATGGATAATTCATCAATGAATCGAGTCAAAGAGGAATACTATCGTCTTTACGGTAAGATGATTTTTTCAAATTTGATAACATTGTTTATTTTAAATTGAACAATCACAAATTTACACCGGCGTGTGGATTTTTTCTTTTCAATCCTAATTACGACATATTAATGTAAAGAGTTTGATAACTCAATTATATGTCCAAGACAAAAGGTCTAAATTAGAAATATTAGCCTAATATTATTAGCTACCAAGAGTAAATAGTTCAAATGTAATGTGATTTAATGGGACTTCCTTACTTTGAAGTGCTGTGAGACATTTCAAAACGTTTGTTCATCCATTCTCAATTGAATGGATAAAAAAAAGTGATTATCAGTTAGTTGAAACGATGGGTATATTTAAGAACAGAACCTTGTAAGACTTGTGTCTCTTAGATTATTTATAGATTTCGTAATAAAATACAATTATTATTTGCAATAGATACTCCAGGCAGGATATTATAATTATATAAAACCTATCCATAGTGTTTCACATTACCTGAGAGGAGTCAAAACTCAAAGTTTACTGTCTGAATTTCATACTAAGACTATACATATATATGTATATGAAAGAATAAGAACCGAAACGAAAATGATTTCTTGATGCACGTGTGCAATCCAAAGTTTAAACCTTTAAACACTAACAATTTGAGATCCCTATACATAGTTACATATATATAGTTTAGTGTACAAATGTATTATCACTACTTAAACCGAGCAAGGAGCAGATTCAATATGATACTTTGATCTTTTATGGGGTTGTTCATCGTAATGGAGTGACATGGAATGAGATTTAGATTACGTCAAAAGAGAGAAGGGACATAACTATGTGTGTATTGTGTATGTGTGATGAAGACAAGAAAAAAGCTTATCAATTGTCACCTCTGATTTGACTCCAGACACAATTGTGCAACTGCACTGTCTTTACACATCCAACTTACTTATTAAAAGTAATAAAATATGCTTGGTGTGGGAATGAAAACACATTTCGATTGTCAGTGTACTCAATTCATGACGAAATATATATATAAGCACTAAGCAGTACATAGAATGACTTCTTATGTGGTGATCCTTTTCTCTCTCTCTCTCTTCTCTTCTGCATCATTGGTTATTAGTGATTATATTTGTCACAAAAGTTGAGACAGAGAGAGAGAGAGAAAGAGATAGAAAAAAAATCACGTATATCTTAAGTATCACGACGACACTGCAAATAAAAATTGATTTATAGATTTCAAAGTCAATGAATGTGACGACTAACAACTAACAAGAGCTAGCTAGAAGACGTCAAAAGAGTGCACAGACAAAATAGGGACAGTTTTATATTTCATATCGAAATAAAATGGACTTGTATATAAAAATAAAATTACTATCAACTATATGATGATGAATAACTGTGATAAAATGGGGACTGAGAATGTGCAGTGCAGATTTCTTTAGAGTATGTGCATATAGAATTTTCTTTCATATCATTCAATATCCGACTTGCTTCTACATATTTCTATTTCTATGTCTATAGTGTAATTTTGTTTAAGCTCATGGTTAAATAAGCCTAGACGGTATCAAATTGAATTGCTGACTTGGAGTATAATCAGACAAACCAATTATTAGTGTACGATATATGTATTATTATGCATGTGTGAGGGAGAGTGAGTGAGTGAGTGAGCGGAGTAGTACGGAGAAAATAAAATAATTGAGAGAGGCCTATTGGGTATGAATAATATAGACGTAAGTACAAAAGTAGTTAACTTGTATTGCTGTGAATACCACTGGCATTGCTGCACTCTCGCACCAACACACATCATCCATACAGCACACTATACAGGGTTGAGAAAAATAAAAAGGTTTCCTCTCGGAGAAATGAGTGTTTATGTGTGTGTGTTCTATATGGATTATTGTGAATTGTGAATGTGTCTGACTAAAACTGAGGACGGAGCATCTGGGAAGAAGAAGCGTACCTATACATTATTACATATACATCTATTATGAATTGAACGGTTAAAAGCGGTGAGACAGGGAGGGAGAGAGAGAGAGGGAGAGAGAGAGTAGTAGTAAATCCATGTGGCATTAAAAAAGAGTGAGCGTCCTAATAAAGCTGTGTGAAGAAGCGAGTCATTAGCGATCCTGTCAGAACGACCAAAAAGATATCAGAGGTGCTACAGTCTTCGTCTTCGTAAATGAGATAAAGCCGAATGACCAACTATACATATACTCCCTTTCTCTTTCTCTCTGTCTTCTACCGCATTTCTCTCTAGTCAATCTTAAAACAAGAATTAAGTACCTCGCTTTATGTATGTACACACACTACACACTACCCACACGTTCTCTTTCTCCCTGTCTCCCTCGTATGAGACATTTGTCCGTAAAAAGATACATGGTTCAATAGATATGTGTGTGTATCCATTTTTAAACACATCGGTCGGGGTTGGGCTATCACCAGCCATGGTGATAGCGTGCTTTCAAGAGAATCTTCCATGTCCTAAAAAGATGCCAGTATGTACATATATATATACGATATAATACCTGTGGTGCCGATGGCCATGAGCACACATATCCTTCACTCTTCTTGTGTCGAGGAGTCAGTCTTCTCTTCCTCTTCTCAAATCAGAAAAAGAATAACAAGAATGTTTCAAAGTATTTTTTAAATGAATAGGCATTGTTTAGCTCTTCACACTGAATTATCTTCGGTTTCCTCTGATTACACACTCGTACTATTAATATTATTATTGTTTTTTCCCCCATCAAGACGACTGGAGAAGACTCTGACTCTCTCTATACTACATTTTCTTCTTCTTCCTCTTCTTGTCCCCTTGTGCTTTGTCTATAAATATTGTAATTCAACTATTTATAATATTACTACTTCACGGTGACTGTATAGAGAAAATGGAAAGGAAAAAAAATGTATTACATTTTTCTCGACTTTATCTTGATTCTTGATAGCTACGTACAAACAGTTTCTATAGAATTTGCGTTGAATCCAAGTTAGAGTTAAACAGTTGTGTTTTTTGTATAGAAGTGGATGAATTATATTGCTTAAATGTTTAATTACGTACACTATATTTATTGTCGGTGTGTGAAACTCGCAAGGAATTCAAGATGAATCTTGAGCTTCTATTCAACTTGACAAAAGGAAGAGAATATACGAAACGGCATGATGACTTTGAAGCATATGATTAATTCATAATTTAAAGTTTGGATTTTCGTGTAATTTGAAAAATTTTGGTTGTTGCGTGTTTGTGTTTCTATCAATATTTTAATTCATTCTTGCCTGCTCACTCAGGCATACATAAGTAAGTATATATATATTTATATATATATATATTTATAGGAGCTGCGTAATCTGTATGATTTCTCTCTCTCTCTCTTCCCAGTCAGCATCTGAGAAACAAGTCGGAAAGGATAACCTGGATTTGTATTATCCCTTTGACTTTCCGAAAAAATTTTTGTTTGTTTTTTGTATTATATACACAATAAAAATGCCGGAGCTCAGTACAATTTTAATTGCTTGAAAAAAGGTTCATCAGAATGTGTAATGGATGAGTATTGAGACTATACAAACTTATATTATATTAGTATATTCTACAGCTCTTTTCGGTTTTTTGTTGGTTGTTTGTGTACATACATTATATATAGACAACAGAATAAAATTCAAAACATGCTTGTAAAAGATGAAAAAATTCTTCATATGATATAATAGGCAATGCATGTATAGCAGTCATTTATCGTTTTAAAGTTTTCTTCTAGTTTTCCTTTTTTCGTTCTATAATCTCCAAAGTTCCGTCATAGCATAGTCCTCGTAGATGTGTATTTGCTATACAAAAGATGAAGAATGTACATATGTACAAGGATTTTTTAAACCCTTCGTGTATACATGTGGAGCAGAAAACAGACTCTGTGTGGAATCATCATCATTGTTCTGATGTTCGGTTGTGCATATTGAAAGAAGAAGAAGAAGGAAAAAAAAAGATTGAGGATTTTAAAATTTGAGTGATGATACATTCTCAATAGACGGGATGGTAGCGAGCGATAATGTTGTAATTATTTGATGAGATGATTCCCTGGGTAGCGGAGAAAGAGAAAAGGAGAGTTTCATTTAAAGGAGACATGACTATCAAGGAATGATGCTTCATTATTGCCTCATTATTGTGCGCTGCGTGGCTCAGTTCTGATGATTGAGACGTTATATGCTGATGCTGAGGAAATAAGGGTGCAAAGTTTGAATGTTGTGTATAGTATAGTAGTCGTCTTCTTCTTCGTCGTATGGACATGGACAGAGAGCACCAGTTACATACAAACATTAAAAACACAGTTACATACACACACTCTTGATTTACTCAGCCCTTTTCATTGTTTCACCACTCCAACCTAATCTCTCGTCATCCTCGATCTCTTCGTAGCACTAAGATTTCCCACACCTTGTCCATCATCACAGTCCGTGTCGGGCTACAGTGAATGAGAGAGAGAGAGAGAGAGAGAGAGAGAGAGAGAGAGAGAGAGGGAGGGAGAGATAGTCGAGACTCAAAAACGCAAAAAGACAGACTTGCTTTCCCCCATCTCTCTCTCTATTTCCATTCTCAACCACAATGTTTCTTCTCATAATTTTTCCAACGTGTAGGTTTTACATACCTCTGTAATTATTATTTCTTTTTTTTTTCTCTGTGTGTTATCATAAGAAATCACATGTGTAGGATGGTTAATTTATGAGTTTTATGATGTATGGAAAAATGAACGTTTTTTTTTGAAAGAAAAAGGCTCCTTTTGTTGTCGCACTTCACAACAAACATGGAAACTTTACAAATCTCATTTCACATTTCATAAACAGGTATACGAAAATGAAAAGCCATGAGAGAGAGAGAGGAATCGTAAATTTATCATTCTTCACGAAATGTTTTCATATTTTTATGATGCACAGTCTCCGCATAGCCTATAAGAATATAGGTACTACACGGCTACACCGTACCTATTTACGGGAAACGATGATGACGATGAACAAGACAAATTAATAGTTATATAGTAGTATATATAGAAAAAAAATGGAATATACCATGCGTACGTATATATCTGTAATATTATGTTTTGCAAAAACGAGAAAGAAAAAAAATGAGAAGAAAACTCAACGAGTGTATTTATGTATACGGGGGTTAAGAGGGTGTGTGAGTGACTTGACTTTGACTTTGTGTCTGCATCCCGTGCAAAGTAAACTTGAGAAAGAATCACTTTACATTCATATGGAACGTCGACGTGCGTGGATAAGACAGAAAGAGATGGAATGCCAATAAGACTTAACACTAGCGATGTGGGAGTGAGTTATTGAAAGGATTTGAGCAGCCTCAGCATGCTTAAAGAGACTCGGGCTCTTCTAACTCTCTCTCTCGTTCTTTCTTACTCTCCCTCTCTCCATGTCGAAGTTGAATTGAAATATAATGTCTAGGAGAGATGAAATAATGAGCATAGTTTGGCAGATCCCCCCTCTCTCTCTCTCTGTATCTCTCTGGGATTCTCCCGTAGGGCTACTTCGTGACTTTCTGTTCCCACTTAGCTTCTCGAGAGAGAAAGACAGAGCTAGAGAGAGAGAGAGAGAGAGATTCAAGACTTGTCAGACGTGTCATATTGTGGAGGTCGTAGTCTTCTTCAGGGAATTGCATACAAGAGAGACAGAGACAGAGAGTATCCAGGGTGCTGGATCTTCGTGTGCAGTTATGCATTGGGTGGCCCCTCACCCAAAAAATCATCAATGAATCAATGAAATTGAATTAGGCAACAGTCTTTTAGCCTATACCACCTTGTACTTTTCCCGTAGCTGCCTTCGATCGATGGAGTTGTCAGCTCTATCGGTGTAATAATAAATAAATAAATATTCTTCTTCTTCTTCTAGCTATTGTTATCACTGTGATCATCCAACTCTTGTGTGTGTGTGTGTGTGTGTGAGTGTGTGGAAAGAAAATTTCTCCTTTTTATTTTCTAGTACTCATCGCGGATACCGAAAGTATCGTACATATGAATATATGATCTGTGGATTTGGAAATGAATGGAAGGGTAACTAATACAAAACATGTGTAAGCGTGGGTATATATACAGACAGACGTTTTCAAAGGCTACGGGATCCTCAAATTGATCTTTCCGATGACTTTTCTCCGTTGGCACTTAATCAAGTGTGTGAGTTGCACTTGTTCAAGTTTCAAGTCGTCTTGTAAAGAATTATCGATTCATTATCACATTTAAGAATCATTGTATTCTGAAGATTCTTATCCCCCATTTCTTTGACCAACTAAAAGAATTTATGTAAGCGATTGATTGTAAATTGGATTGTTGCTGAAAGCTGAGCGGGATTGGAATTTTTATGGAATGTTAAAAAGATGCTAAGAGCGTTGGGAACAAAGTAACTTTACAACATTCCCTCTCATATATATATGTTTTCAAAGTGTGTGTGTGTTTTTTTTGTTACTCTTTTCTTTTGGTTGTGTTTTGTGTTTTGTGTTGGTGGTGGTGGAAGAGACGAGTTTAATTTACTCTTTATGTCTTCATAAATGAGTTGATTTAACAATAAATGGCATGTTCATGGAGTATAAAGACTGGTTGTTTTTATTTCATTGCCTCATAATTTAACTTTAAGCTCTTCAATTAGAACCTTGTAAGTGATTATGTTCCATAGTAATTACTTTTTCATCCTCCACGTATAGCCCTGTCAATGTTTATCCCATTCAATTCCTCAACTCTGTAGGCAGATTGATTTTTTTCCACTTAAAAGTCGTTGTATTTTTTGTATTTTTTATTCAAATCTAGTTAAGCACCACATGAGAAAATTTGAGGATGGAGAATTGGAGAATCCAATTAATTACATGTCCAATAAATTTGTTTTTTATTTTCAAAATCATTGAAAAAATGTGTGACTTTCCTTTTCTTGGCATTTCATTTTTAATTTGATGTCAATGAGGTATAGAAACTCTTTTTTAATTTTGACCAAGTGACAACAAATAAAAGTACATAAATACATATATATATATAATATATATATACAAATAATGAGGCAGCTAAAAAAGCTTATTACATTTTGGAAATGAATTCTTTTTGGGGGTCGAGGGATTGCATGTATATAAATAATTGACAGTGAAGAGGAAACAAAAATGAAGTCAAATAACATGAAAGGATGCCTTAGCTATAGATATATGCGAGATGTACCAATATGAAAGTTAAAAAATGAGACAAAACAAGTCAGAAGAGAATCAATTTACATTCTACAAGATTTTGAAGATGACTTTTGTTTTCTCATCCTGCCTGCAATCTCCATCTTCATGCTGTACCAAATGTGTGTGGGTATATACGTATATGTGTGTGTGTGTGTGTGTGTACGTGTAAAAGGTGAATGGAGGACTTCGTGACTTGTCGCTTCGAGAAAATTGAAGACCGAAATTCAAGAGTTCATTTATACTCTTATTATATATTTTTGTGTGGTGGTGCCAGTACAATTCATGCAGTGAGAAGACCGTTTAAAGTTGGAAAGTATGTTTCTATTGTGTGTTCTCCAAAGAGCTACCAAACATTATAATAAATGTGTGAGCGTGTGTGTGTAGCCACATCGCGTAGGACGTGCAGTCGTATACATATATACAGACAGTACAGTATGGTTTCTTTCTACACAGACTAAATACTAAATAGTTACACAGTTGCGTTGTTTGCATCGTCATTTCATTACCTACTCTGTCTATATCGTAGTACGGAATGACATGGGACAGAGACTCTTTTCTCGCTGTCTCATATATGCACACACATCAAGTGGAAGAAGATGAAGTCATGATGAGCGCTTTTACTACTTTATTCGCTGTGCCAAGTGAATGTAATGGTAATGATAATGAGGACTGGTTGGTTGTATATAGCTGTAGCTAAAAAGTTCAGTTTGTTCGTTCCTTCTCCTCTCATTTCACAGCCCATCAGATGGGCTACCTCCTGTATTTTTGACGAGTCCAAAGAGCATGAAATTATGCAAACTGATTGACATGAATGTCCTCATATACACAACACACACACTCACATGATATTTTCATTATCACTATGTACAAATGTATATGATCACCACCCGTTTCCTCGCTCAGTCACCAGTGTGCAGTGGAAACTCTCAAGCCTTGAATAATTTTGTATTATATTCCAAAATGCTACTTATCATTATTTTTTTCCATGTGAGACTAGAGTACAAGTGAACGACTACTTTTTATAACGACACCTCAAGTGACGAATATTTAATATTTATAATAAGTGACGAATATTTATATAAAAAAAATCTTTGTAGTTTAATATATTTAATACAAAGATTTTTGTTTTTTAATGTGTAAGTAATGTGTTCATTATTTACGGGGGGGGGGGGGTGAGCGAGAGAGGAAGGCGACGACGTGTGTACATATAATTACTGGACGGGTAGACTAACTATCGTATATACAGTGTGGGCAAATTATTTAGGGACAGTTTCTTATGACAGAATTTACCGATGGTCTTTTTACATGTGAGTAC